>JALPQI010004812.1:0-61041 GCA_025490895.1 Thaumatotibia leucotreta
AATGTCTACAAACATGGGGGATCGATGAAGCTATTTGTTAGAGGCGGTAAAATATTAACAAGCAATTAATAGGACTCCTAAAAGTTAGGTTTTATATCCAGAATAACGATTTGAATCCTTTTAGGTATTTTTAAAACTCACCTTACGAATGGCTCCAATGGAAGACCAGTGCTGGACTGTATACTGTGTTTACAGCCCAGCAATATGTTGAATCGGAGACTATTCCTATGGAGAGACTATATATGGAGACTATTTTGTATTTTAATGTGTATTATAACACAAAAAACCTATAAATATATTATATTATTAAAATGTATATTGTATCGTGTCACAAAAAAGAGTGTTCAGGATATTTTCCATTACTTTGCATATCTTGAAAATGAAAAGTATGTAATAGTTAGACGATTTTATTAACATGTAAAGTTGGGTAGGAGAGTGAAACAGCGCTGAAACAGAAACACTACATACATTTCGACCATAATGTAAAAAATTATAAGTCGCGATTCTAGAAGTAAAAGTATAAAAAGATATTTATATATATATATAAAAATAGATATTTTAGGTCAGCGAAAAAAACTACTTATTTACGACATACTTATTTACGACAAAGTTTTCTAGGCAATATATTATTGGTAGTATATTTAAGCGCAAGTAACAATGTACCGAGGAGATATTTCATAAGTTGCGAAACTTCTACACAGAATATTCTCGGCAATTAAAATTTTTCAAGCAATTTAATCATGCCAAAACCGTTGTATAAATATATGCCTTTTAAGGATTATTTTATGCCTTGTTTACTCAATTGTCAAATACAATATTCTTCATAAAACTTTTTTATATGTTCTCGTGGAAACATTCTCAATGGGAACTTTCTCTTAAATTCTCATGAAAATTCTCGGAAATTTCCGAGTATGTTCCCGCAATTTTGAGAATGTTTTTCAACTAGTATATTACTAAGCGCAAGTGACACATCTAGAACCAACATTACTCGTTGCAAATAAAGGCCAGTTTATTACGAATCTTAAAGTTACAGACAAGCGTGACGCCACAAAGCTTTAGAGCCTAAAACAACGGCATAATGGACAAGTAGAAACTACGGAATGTGTCTTTTCTCCCATAATGGCCCCTTTTGTTGTTTAGATGTCATAAAAATTAACTTTAGAACGGCGAAAGCTTTGATAGTAAAAGATATGGCGTCAGAATTGACAACCCTGACGCGACCTAACATTATCTCACGTTCATGGGAATATGACTCCTTTCAGAGGGATTTAAGGGCCAAAATCCTATGGATGTGTATAGTGTTTTATGCCGCTAGGGTTGTCAGTGTTCGCTTTTGTCTAAACAATTACAGCGTGTATTGTAATGGCATTCATTTCTGTTTCTTGGGCATTGATAGCCGTTTTTGTTGGGTGTCCGGACCACATCATAAATCAGATGGTAAAAGTTTGCCAACTTAAATATGACACTGGAGGCTTTAACATCCTCAGATTTTCGACTTTATTACAAAGTGAATAAGGAAGGAGCTGTGTTTTGTAAACTGTATAAGGTAAACTTGTAATATCAATGCGCTCGCGCTTCCAAATGATGTACTTTAACCATTGACGTGTCTATTCAAAAACTTCGCTCATTTGATGTTTTTATTAGTTAAATTGTCAATAGGTACATATACATTGTAAATTGGCGTATCTCCATATCAAGCGTATGATCAGAAAAAATACCTATGTAGAGAGTCTACCTCGAACATCCAAACTCGTAAATTACAAGCATCTATCTCTGTCACTCTGACAGGGGTGAGTGTGAAATGATAGAGACGGAAATACATACATTTTCGATTTTTTAAATTATTATTAAGTATTCCTACGTACATAACATACAGTATGTAAACATGGGTGTCACGATCTAATCGTTGGATTGGAACCGTGTCGGTTTGAAATTCGCTTTCCTGGACTATAAAGTACTATGATCAAATTAAAGTGACAAAGTTCTTGTGTCAGTATGGCATGTATGTAATTGTTATTTAGCAAGTTTGTATGAGTATTTTTTGATACTCCTACTGGTAAATAAAATGGTCGATTGTGATCAAAAGCTTTAAAGTTCATGATGTCTCACTTTCAACATTTTAAATTGAGTATTCATAGAAATTACTTACCTACTTATAGTAGTTCGGTTTCGTGAATGTATATTTAAAGTCGTATTTGTGTAATTTGGATGTATGGTGTATAAATGATGATTAATGAAATGGTATTCAAGATAAGTGTGTTGTATTTCCTGGGTATTACTGTATGTTTATAATCAATATAATTATAATGCTATTTGTGTATATCAATCAGTATTATTATATTTTGCCGAATATAATAGTAAGTTAGCAATTAAACCCTGTACTTATACATAATTATCATCATTATCAGCTTATCTTAATCCATCGCTGGACCCTGGTAGGTCTCTCCTATTATTGCGTACAGACGCATTAGGAGGTAAATTCCCATGATCGCCACGTTGGGCGATCGAGTTGGCGATCGCAATACTAGTGTATCTATGTACAGTCGTTAAAAAAGTCTCCTTACAGCTGTCGCGTCACACGCACATCATGAGCGTTCGTTGCAACCGAGTTTCTATGTGTATCGCGCATCCGTGGTAAGATGTTTGCACTTGTGAGCTGTAAAGGAGACTTTTTTGTCGACTACTATGATGATGCTGCTGCCTATCATATTTTTTTATGAAATATGGGTCAGATACTTTTGATCCAGTCGACTCTTACGACACCCACGGGAAGAGTTAAGGTAGTGACAAATGTGTCATTTCTTACTGCCGTCACCACACGGCGGGTGACATAGGTAGTTATATGTATAATATATACTTACCTTTCAGGAAAACCTTGATAACTGAAACTTCAATTGACCATCGATATAGTATAATATAAATAAATATCTTGGGACATTTTACACAAATTGACTCACTTGATTCAATTTAGGCTTGTAATGAGGGTACCAAATGGCAATATAAGTATATAATAGATAATATACATATAGATATATGTATACTTAAATCCATAGACAGCCACAACCAAAGAACAAATATATGTGATATATAAATACACAAATAATTCTCTTGCCGGGATTCAAACCCGGAACCTCCAACTTCGTAGGCAGGGTCACTACCAAAAGGACCAACTGGGAGGCTGAAAAATAAATATGAATAATGAAAATTACCTATAATCAACTCCTAATATAATTATGGCCTTACCTCAGTAACTCAAGCTTACATTAATAAAATATTGCATAACAATTTAAAAAGTAACAGTTTTACAGTATTATGTAGGCATTATTTGACAAAAAAACAATACAATTACCTACCATGAAAAGGTAACTTTTGATTCAAAAGAAGCTAAAAAAGTGTCCAGAAATTTTGACGTATTGCGCCACGAATCTTTTCTAAATTATGAAATGTCGGTAATCTTTACAAAATTAATAAATACCTAAAAAACTTAAATGGGTTTAAAACTTGGAAACAGTATTAGGTAACGCGGCAAGCACCACAATGCAATGTAATACTTGAAAATATTTTTTACACAAAAAATAACGTAACGTTTTATAACATTCGAAAACAATTGTGGAGTTAGACAGTTACGTAATTTGGATTCAACCCGTTTTGACTTCTCATTGTGAAAAGTTTTTATTATTCGCTGAGTTTCTTTTGTGGTAGTTGTAAGCACTGTTTATTGAGAACAATGAGTGACGCCTTATAAAATACATTTAAATTAAATATAATTGCTTTGTAAAGAATAAGCGAAGATCAGGTCTCGTTATATTATTTTGTCCATAAAATGTGAATATATTCTGATCTTTAGTTTATCTACCCGCACCTTTTTATTAGTCATTCACTATTCACAAAAGTTAACAAACAAAATTTCAGACCAATTTTTATTACCACCAAGCTATATTTATTACAAATATGTATCTCAATAAATTAGTACTAAACGAACCCTTTTCCAATAAATCCCGGCCCATAAATGCCACCATCATAACAATGCCAAATTAAATATAATCCCGCTCATAAAAAAACTACAAAAACTGGAACGATGCATGAATACTCTCTTTACACGCACTATACTATAGACAATTGTATGACATAAATCATTGACTTGACAAGAAAATACTAAAAACCAACATAAACATGCAGCCACATACAGAAAAAACAAGCAATTTTAAACCTTATTTGAAACGCAACTAGAACTATAACGTATATCTAAATTGAAAGATACCCTCGGTATTAAAGACGCATTTGCCGCCCTCTCGTTTAAAAACGACTTCAATCGAGTTTCGCGCGTAAATTATGTGACAACCCTAAACAATGAGTAGAAAAAGCTTCATTCGCTAATGGATTTTGTTCTCAAAAATTAATTTGGGGTACCTAGTCAACAATGTGTAGTGTTGTGTACGCACCCAATCAGACGCAACCCTAGCGCAGGGTTGGGGATTTATATGAAGATTTTATGCGAATAATGTTTATCTGAAGAATAAGGATTTGATTACACGATTTGTATTTTTTAATATGAATGTTGTGAGTTGTTTATGTTTGTTCAGTTTCACTTGAATGGTAAGCAATCTTTGTAAGTTTGAAATATAATCATGCAAAAGTAACTAATCAAAAAATCACTTAAGTAGGGATAGTATCTAAAGTAGTTTTCCTTGCTCTTGAAGAATGGCATGGTCATTGGCAACATTTTTTAATATAGTGGGGATATTATGATTTGAAACGGGCTATTTGCCTTGTAAAGCTGTATCGAAATGCTTCCAATAAAATCTTATGTGGTTGGGTTAACGTTAAGTTAGGCTAGGTTGTGAGTAAGTTTAGAAAATCTCAGGGAAAACCTTACTAAAACGTATGTAGTAAACCTAAATAATCCTACCAATACCTACTTACAACAATAACCGTAAAATGGCGGCCTAAATCATATCTAACCTCGACAGTTTTGAACAACATAAGAAATTAAAGTTTAAGATCCTGTAGCAGCCCTGCATGATTTTTCTATTAGCCAAGGGCGCCAAAACTTAGATCTCCGGGTTACAGGGTGAAGTGGCATTGTCTCGCAGCCCTAGCTAACTTTTTAATTTATTAACGCAAAGGGTTGCCAGTCGTAAAAATTACTTTTATTGTTTGTAACGACGTCTCTGCCTACGTGATAACAATTTCAGCGTTATAAATTCACCTTTACAAAAAGTATTACCCTCTTGTCCGATATAGGTTGAGCTCTGTATTGTATGGGGGATTTAGTAAGAAGAGGTAATAGTAGAATTGGTAGAGTTACGGCAGCGTGTGGTTTGTGAAGATTTTGAGTCAAGTGCCTTTGTTATTATAAAGTTTATGTCCCGTTAAAGGTTGAGACAACGGCATTACAATAGCTAATGCACGAAACCTGTTTAGCGCTTGATTTAGTGCACTGGGAATGCTTTCTAAAATTTATATTGTTGCTAACAATTGCCGAGGCAATAAATAAAATAACAATGTAATTATATCCATGAAATTTGTGGACATTATGCAGACCGACGCTAAACTTTATAAACCCCGAATAATCCTTGTACAATCAGAGATTTCCCGACAAAATATGGTAATTCTGTGTGGAAAAAATCACGGATCCCATTCTAACCCCTCAAAGAATAACAATTTATAAGTTCTCCTTTAACGGGAACTTTGGGAGTGAATTTGCGTATTGAATCGCGGTCTACTCGAGGGGCATTACGCCTACACTTCTGAGGGCTGGTCTGTTATTCGCCAACACACCCTTTACCATGACCACTTTAAATCTAACCTCTCAATACGTCTTTAGCACATATTCACGGATCAAATTACACAGGAAATAAACCCAGTCATGGCAATTTTGGTGAACAGACTCGTGGTCGTTGTTGATTCTATCAAAAATCCACTTCCAAGGTTTGCTTTGTGCCGATTTAAGATTGAAGCTTTTACATACGAAAGCGAACTTGTAAACTACGGTGATATTTTATGGCGGCCACTACACGGGAAACAGAAAATAAATCTTTTCTTCAATTGAATATATTTATTCTTTCACATCCCTCCTTGTATCGCCACTCGCGACAACATGTAAGTAACTAAGTAAGCTCTTCGTTTGCAATGAGAGTGTTCATAAATATCATGTCATATGTTGAATGAATTAGCGCAAGTTGTAGCCCAGAGCACGAATTGAATATGATATAATTTAATATTTATATATAACATAATATATTTTGTTCGATTTTGATGTGCCTAGGTAAACGCAAATAAGATTATTCAATTATTATCTAAATATTTACTGTGTCTAAATTTTACTTCAGAAATTGCGTCCCTAATTAAAACCAGTTGCTTTGCGTTTGATTATATTATGAACTGCTTTACAGAAATGCGTTCTAATATTAACTTAAATAGGTACCTACCAATTATATATGCGACTTTTTTAGAAGAAACAAAAATATACATAATATACTCGTGAAGTGTACCCGTGCCCATGACTAACATTTTCCCCAAAAATGTTGAATTTATGAAACAATAAATATTGCAATTCAAACTTCAACATTGGGATACAATATACTTAATACTTAACGTAATTCCTGATATAAAAAATGTCAAGAAAATAGCACAGTTTTATCAAAAGGGGCCTCTCATGTCCCTGGAGTCGACCCATATTTTCAATTGACACGAACCTTCCGATTATACGAAAACTTCCTTCCCCAACCATAAGGAAACCCCGTTCAGGAATCGGGAATCTAGATACGTCCTTTTTGAGTTAAGAGTGTTTGATTCGGCAGCCATTTTAGGAAAGTCGGCGGTGTGCAATGTGGTGGCTGTAACGCAAGTTCATGTTTGGTGGTTAGAGATATTTTATTTTGGGTACTTGTTAAATCGTATTGTGGATTTATTTTAAAAGTGAATAGTGTTGAGTGAAGATTTAAAATATATGGATTCTACTACTACTGGGCGGAATACCAAAAGACGCGAAATATTGGAACCCCTTTAAACAACAGCCGCGAAAATAGAGCAACGACTAAATACTCATACTCATACTCATTTATTAGTAAAATATAATCAATTTTACAAGTCAAAAATAGGTACACAATTCAAATACAAATTACATAATTTATAGCACACATATATGTCCAGGTATAATTAAATTTTAATGTCAACAGTGTCATTATAAACAATAAATAAGAAACTATCCAAATACAATTAACATACAAATTATTCATAATGTAAGTTTTCAAAAATTCATCTAGACCGTAAAATGCTTGCGCAGTTAACCATTTCCTTAATTTATTGTAAAATTACATACATTTTACAAACAAACAGATTACATTTGTTGTATACATATATTACGATTATAACACCTATTTTTATTACAAAAGTTATATTAGACACTATAGTTTTCAGTAAGTAAAGTACAGGGTACCATTTAAAGAAACATTTTATATTACACAAAAGTTTTGACAAATTTAAAAATATTTTTTTACCATACACAGGTGTACCTGTGTAGTTTTTGTAGACAAATCAAATTGTTTTATGACATAATATGTACCGACTGTGTATTTATTTTTTAAGTAGTCACACTATTATGTAGGTAAGTACTATAAATTATATGTGTTTAATGTCTTATACCACAGAAAAAGAACCTAGTTCACCAACGCACGTTACTAAACTGGGTCCTTTTTCTGTAGTCAATTAGAGCTAATATAAATAATAAATTGCCTAATTACTATAATTTGTATAAATGAATACATTTCCACTACTTATAATCTCGTTTTTTTTATGCTATAGGTGGCAAACGAACAGACGAATCGCCTGATGGAAAGCGATTAACGTCGCCCATGAACACCCGCAACACCAGAGGCGTCGCAAATGCGTTGCCGGCCTTTAAGGTGGGAGTACGCTCTTTTCTTATATTTACAGTTACGTCCTTCTGTCTCAGTAATTGCTTAAGTCTAATCTAGCTCCTAATACCTGCATGAATATGCAGCAGCGAACTTTACACATGCAATATGCATTACTGCAATGAGTGGGAACCCTATGCGGCATGCTAAGTAGAATTTGACTGAATTAAATTATTATAGGTACTAAAACTATAATTGTTATTTGGCAAGTGGTGACGGCAGAAATACCTAATACATTTGTCACCACTCCGAATCTTACCGTGGGTGTCGTAAGAGTCGACTAAGGGATTGACGTATCACTGAATATTCGGTTTGATGATTGATATTGGGGATCAGGCGTCATCATAGTGTAGTGGACACACTACTGCGATTGCCAACCCGCTTTATTCGTTTGATCTGTAAAAAAAACTACACTATAAATAAATATTTATATACTAAACTAAATCTAAATCTAGAAACGGCCTCGCGGCATGGTACCTAAGATGCTGGCAGCATTACCCCGCTGGATCGCGAGGCTGATCTATTGAGCGAGGTAGCTGCCAGCTCTTGGGTCACCTGTGATATCTTTGAGTCTCTTTGAAATTTCCTTAAAGAGTCTCAAATCACCAGAGCCCCACGGACCCAGGATCTCGACGCCGAAAGGGGTAAAATTATAGTCAGCGCAGCGCCGAGACCACTGTATTTTCCTACCTTAGCACTTTCAGCCGCCTCTGCTGCTGCTGCTGCCCTTATTTGGATAAGTTTCAACATGACAAATAAATATTATTAGTGAATTTTAAGCAGTTTTTTTATTTGTCATAATTTTGCGAAGCTTTTAGAAGGCACTTAGGAAGTTCGTTAATTATTATTTTTAAAGTACACCAACGACAACGCGATCGAAAACAATGCCATATAATCGATATCACGAAGCTGGTCTGATGATGGCGAGGCCACAGGAACTTGGGAAAGAATCGACGTAACCATTAATAAGTATGAATCGTCTGAATGAGAATGAAAAACTCTAATTTAAATAGGCGAGCGAAATTAACATCTTGGTACTGTAGAATGTACTTACCTATTACAAAACATTTATTTTTTGTTTTAAAAATAGGCATTATTAAGATGTTTGTTCCCTATTGTGATTATTTAAAAGACACTTCGGTGACATGGTCTACCAAACTTACCATAATACAAATAATTAAATACCGAGGAGACATCTTTAGTTTTGGTCATAAATCGTTCAACCAACACAATCTAAAGGAACAATCCATTGTAACTACAAAAACAAACTATTGTTTCTTACAAACCGCATTTTTGTACCACAAAGGCCACAATGTACCAAAAAGGACCAAAAATTGCACCCGCATGCACCACAAAACTAAAAACTCAGTAGTTACCCTTTAATTTATTGTATGTTTAATAACAATGTACAATCAACGTTCTAAACAATCGCCACCCCCTGTGGTTTACTTGAAAAAGGTGCGCCGTTTTGAAAACCATTTACTAATACACGCACCCAAACTGAATGCAATTGCAAAATCACCTTTATATCATAGGGATAAGTGAACAGACTTCTTTTAAGAACTGCATTAAATTATCTTGGTAACCACGTTACGTTTGCTGATCATTTTATTCTTTGATCACAAAATGAGCTTTATGTAATTGAACATAAGGTTCACACACATTTGAATGTCTGATATTATGTATTTATTATTTTTGACTGTAAAAGGATGATTACTGTATATTGTTGTGTAATTTCACAGATTTGGCGACACAGCGTACTACCGGGAACCTAAAGAAAGCATGCGCAAGTATGGAAGTATCCTTTGTTGGTGATTTTCTCGAACCGCTCGACAAATGGGAAGATATATTAAAAGTGTCACAGTTTAATGCTATTGTTAGCCATATCACACCTTGCTATTTTCTGAATTTGGTAATATATTAACGTGATTTTCAATTTACATGCGTCATACATATAATGAGACTGCAAAAGTAACTTAAATTCAGGATTTGTTGTACGTTATAGAAAATTACTAAACTGATAATGGTAAGAAATGTTTTAAATCATGATACCTAGTACTTAAGTGGGTACCTGTGAAATATTATTTTAGCTGTTATTTATTTTTGCCTGTACATTTCTAGTAGTATAGATATACCTAGATGCATAATAATATTGTGAACTTGTACAATGAGAATTATTTTTGTTTATTATTATTATTTATCTCTCTTTTTAAGCTAGGTTTTGTTTATAAAAATGTGTATAAAAGCATATTTTTAATGTGTAGGTAATAAACTCTTTAATGGATGTTATTTTAATAATGATGAATAGATTATTATACTCTTTAGAAAAAACAATTCCATCTGAGGTTATTACTGGTTCTTCTCAGGAACGGCGTAGGGTTAGAACCAGTAGCAGATTATTTTTTCTCTCTTGATAGTGTCAGACGATTCGAAAATGCTTATTGATAAGCTTACTTGAATAAAAAATAGTTTGACTTTGACTATTATGTACTTTCAGTAGTAGGCAGGCCTACTAGTTGCGATCGCGTTCTAACAAGTATTTATTAAGGTGGGGGATAGAACAGCGAATGCTCTTTTGGTCTGAAATGTCTGAATGCACCATAACACAGAACGACAAACGGCAAAAGTGGGACTGTTTTGCTTACGGGGGCAGCATAACAGTCCCACTTTTGCCGTTTGTCGTTTAACGCGTTTTACTGCGTTTAACTTAACACAGTAACTAGTTTTGAAGTGTCAATCAATTGTTTACTTTATTCAACTGCAAATTATGTTCTCTATTAATTAACATTTTAAAACTAGTTACTGCGTTTATGCTTAAGGGGGCAGTATGAGCCTTCAGGACACGTCCTTTAATGTCGCAAGTTTATTACCTCCCATACAGACAGCGAAAATTCCCTCCCAATTCTACCAATGCAATAGAATATCGTCGGGGATAGTGCAGTACCATAAAAAAAAAACTACGGGACTTGAAGGGAAAGTATCTTAAATAGGGTAGGGTAAACATTCTACAAGTATCAACAATTTTTACAGTACTTAACCTTCACGTCCCATAGTCTAGGGGAGACCCGGTATATCACTTGTAATACCTGTAAAGTTTAATTTCGTGTGGATTGCATTTACCAGTGTTAGTGACGCGGTTTTTCCTATGGTTGTAGAGTAGAAACGCAATATTAAACGAGTGCCAGTTACGCTTTACGCGGTATTGCACTAAACCTGACTACATGATACGTCCATTAGGCAGCACATTGACCAGTGGCTTATCCCACAAAACTTTACAAGCGTACAATTACACAAAATTGTATCAATTCCCATAAAAAAAGTTGTCAATTTTGTAGAATTGTACGCTTGTAAACTTTTGTGGTATTGGCCCCAGGAATAAGTCCTTATTTTTGCTACTATAAATACAGCGAAAACACCCTACTCAACTACTTAATATTATAATATCCCCGATTAGTACAGGAAGCGTCCCGCTGCGCAGGCGTCGGCCAGTCTGGCTCGAAAGAATGCGGTCCGGGGGGGAAGGGGATCCCAAAGCGGGGGGGGGGGAGTGTGTGGGTGCCCGTGCCCATTCAACAGGTGTGTGAGTCAGGGTTGACGCATTAAGGATTGAAAAAATACTTAAGTAGACCACACGTTTCCTTCAATAAAACCGCGAAAGTTGGAGTCTCTGTCGCACTCATGACGCTTCCGTTGGAGTGACAGAGACAGATATTCGAACTTAGCAATGTTACGATTTTAAAAGTTCACATTAGGCCTATTAAAATTGAATATTCACAAGTACTTTGCGGTGAAGGAAAGCATCGTGAGGAAACCTGCATGACACCTATGAAGAAATTCAAGCGTGTATGTGAAGCCCCCAACAAGTAGCCAGCTGCCAGTGGGCCAGTTGGACCACGCCAAATAGGCACGCTTGATGTTGAGTTGTGAAAAAAAAATGGCAATAATAAATGTATGCTGATACATAGTTAGTATATAGCTATACAGTGTGTTAACATGAGGCAGGCTTTTATTTGAACCGAGGATTGAGATGCAGATTCTTAGCCAAACCATGTGCATTATTTGTTTAAAAATCCTAATTTTAAAAGTAATTATCTTTCTAAGAAAAGTTAATTGAGAAGCAATGTACTTCAAAATAAATCGTTAAATGACAGATCGCAGCCACTCGCAACGTTTGACAATTAAGCAGTACACGCGTTACATTGATCGTTCGAACGAAATAAAAATAATTGTTCAGTTAATTTAAATATTTGTCAACTCTTAATACTTGAAAACGATTGCCAGTAATGCGTATTATTACCCATTTTCGTAAAAGCCTGGGTCATGGTAACACACTGTATAGTTTAGTAATGTGCTAAACGTACTGAAATATATGGGATTGTTTACTCTTACCCACTACATAATTTTACCCCAACTCTAAATCGTGAAACGAATATTTTAAATAAAGTTTTGTAAGGGCGTTTGATTAGTAAAAAGGCCATATCAAATAGGTAAGTATATTTTAGGCTAGGGCGAGGTCAAGATAAAGATAATTTATTTGCCAGATCACATCACTGACAAGCAAGTGAGCCGGAGTGTTAAAAATAATTATAGATTTATTTATTCAAAGAAACATCATAGAAAGAGCTAAGTCATATAAATAACACATAATTCCGAATATTTTGGTCAACGCATACATTATAGAAGTAAATAATGTAAATATTGCCATCTACGGCTTTATCAACTTAAAAAACCGTGGGAATTGATAATACGGCCACCGTATTTCCTTAAAACTTGCCACATCTTGGTTTTCTAAACCAATTTTGAAAACGATGTTAAATATGCGTATTTGGCTTTCACATACGACCTTTTTACATGTATAATGTAGTTATGTATTAGCTTATTGCGTTACCTTATTACATACATGATCACTGTCACTCAACGGCTATCCAAACTATGTTTTTCTCTTTCTTCAAAACTGAAAAAGTAGTATTATTCTAAAAAAGTATGCACACTTACAGCTTTTCGCTTCTAACAATTGAACTTCCTCAGCAACAGAATAGCCCGTGATCATCTATGCATGCGTAAAGAGTCAAATAATAACATTATTATTACAAACACTACCAAAAACCACTTTATATTAGAAAAACCAGAGACTCGAAAATAAACCTTAATACCTGTCCAGTAAGACTAACAGATAACTTAAGGAGTGTTTTTGTGATGTGGTTAGGTGTATCAGAGTACATTTTTAAGCGTCTTTGTTGGTTGATCGCCGTCCAAAGTACCACAATGCGTACTATAACTATTCACCTATTCAGTGACACCTTACCCGTGATAGCTAAGCCTCCGATATAGCTTGAGTCAGAAGTATTATAAGTGAAACGCTAGTAGAAACTTTCTGAGTATTAGTTTTTCCTTTACTTAATTATTTTATTAGTTGGGTCTTTTATAAAATTAAAATACAATACAACATACAAAAACCACACAAAATATAAACACTTTATAGAAAACCTAACCTAGGATGCCACCGGCAACGGGGCGGGCCCAAGCTGCCGGTGGTTAAGGTCGCAGAGAGAACCGACGGACTATCTGCGCCGTGTTCAGGATTACCGTCTTCTGCATGTGACCCTTGATCCATCCATCTAGCGAGAGTCTCTTAAGGTTATGGTCAAGACTCTTCGCTATTAAACCGTTCGCTGTAACAACTATCGGGACTATGATCGTCGAGTCAACATCCCACGTGGCGATTATCTCGTGAGGCAAAGCCAAGTCTATGTAGGTACTTACTGGACTTATCCTTCTCGGTCTTCAAGAGATTCTAATATACTCGTATCTATGCTAATGACAATTTTCCAATAACTGAGAACGGAAAATCGAAAAATAAAAAAATTAAGGCATTTAATTTCCAAATATAACCTTTAGTTCCAAAGTTCTAAACTGATTCTGTGTCAAGCATGCTTGGAGACCTTATACTTAAATGGCCTGATGATGATGCTAAAACGCTTCTATAGAACAATATTCCTTTCATCCATGATAAAGGTACGACCTGAAGTCCATTGTCTCCTGCTCACGAATTCAACCGACGCACAATCATATCGGCGTTATGATCGCCGCAAAATATTTACGAAAATACCACAAAGCGATATAACTGACGGGCGCAAAGCGGATAGCTTTTGATCTTTAGGTTGGATTCGTTGGTTCATGGTCGATATAGTATGGTGCATTTTATACTAGGTGGCTTTTAAGTCACTGGCCAAATTTTCGAGGGTTGAATCCGAGGTCACTGGGCTAATTCGGCATGCAAACTCAGAGATTTTCGGTGTAGGTAGTAGGCAAAATGTACAGAGTAGCTGATTTTTTCTTCTCATTTCGGATGTCGACCCCATAGTAAAAGTTCGTCGGTAAGATTTTAGAAACAACCCTCTAAAATGCCCTCCATTAACTCCATTTCACCTACTTTGTCCTTTTTCCTTATATTTGTGTGTGTTACGAATAAATGATTTTCTATTTCTATAAAACTAAGCTAGTAACTAAAAACTCACCTCACCGGGTAGTGCTCACCTAAAAGACGAGACCGCAAATAAATAATAGTTTTCTGCATTCACGAAATAGAAAATAAAATCGCTTCTGAAAATCCTGTTTGTTCCTGAAAGCTTCTCTTCAGATTAGCAGCACAGTTTAATATACCGTCGATTGATATCCAAAACTCACTATAACATCTGCCAATACACTTAGCAAAGGCGTATGTCACTATTGAAAGAGAACTGAGATACGAGCTATATATTAAGTGGGTATTTGTTACTTAGTAAGTTTTGGTTGTCCACCAAGGATAAATAATTTTACTTGACAATTTATTTGGATTCATAAACACCAAGTTACTTGTACTAAGACTTTCTGTAACTTTAATTCAACTCTAGCAATAGGTACCAATTGGGTCAAAAGTTTTGCCTATGGACATTGCAGAAGTTAGGTACATTAAGGCTGAGGTTCTTATCATACGCAAATAAATAAAGTGTCTCCTCATTATTAATTCCATACGGTTAAACCATCCAGCCAGCCCCAACGTAAGATCATCAGCGCTAGTCTATTAGGTTGGGAAAATCCTGATTAGGGACCATTTTAGTAATAGTATCATCAAAATATGTGTATAACAAATTTTACGACCGTAAAATACGTATATGGATGTATTTTTTCCTTGCCTCGAATAAGCTTTCTTTGTTTCTATTTATTTATCACCATCAGAATCACCAAACCATAACTGACCACAATAAAGATGATTCTGTTTCGACCAAGTTTGTGACCCAACTACTCTCTAATATTTTTATTCTATTTAACAGAACGTTACTAATAAACAACGCCTTTGAATCAGCCGCACACTTTGTCAAATTCCTGGCTTGTTCTGGACTAAAGGCAGCTAACCAATCTGTGATATCGCTGATAAGAGCAACATTTAAGATTCACTTATTGTTCGACGGAGCGCTCTTTAGATGGCCCGATATAAGTGATGTTGACAAAAGAGAGATCTTTGTCATATTTCAGGGATCCGTCGTCTACAGAACCGTGTGGGTAACTTAATGATATCAGAGCAATTCTCAATAAGTTATTTAGTATAGTACTATATACGGTTTATTAAATAATAGGGCTCGAAGGTGACTCGCAAAACCAAGTTTTGTCTTGAAAGTCCGGCAGCAAGATGAACAATATAGCTCACCGTCCGAGTTATAAGTATAGACGTAGGAGGGCTTGGGCCGAGAAAGAAACCGATCAGAAATAGATTTATGTTTAATTGTCCGGGTGTCGCTGTCGACGGATACGTCTGGGAGGACATCATCATCATCATCATTAAATAATATTAAATAAAATAGTATCATGTGGACTTTCTTACACAAATCGACCTAGCCCCACTGTATCGCCAGCTTCTGTCGGAGTACCTACTATGAGGCTACATACATAACAGATGGATACATCTTCATCATCATATCAGCCGAAAGACGTCCACTGCTGAACATAGGCATCCCGAAAATTGCAACAATGACCGGTCCTGCGCCAACCGCATTCACGCCATTCCATCAGTCCTCCAGGTTCATTCTCAAATCCACAGCACAGGCTTCGTCAAGTGGGAACAAATAGATTAATATGGACCCGTGACTTTGCAGAGTGGCATCTTGACTTGGTCTGCAGAACCCTTCAAGAACCAAAATGCCATTGTCCGCCGTCGAACCCGTCTTTGTCTTAGCGACTAATATCTACCGTGACGTATCCTCTAGTGACTAATAACACAGATTTATGGCTGTAGCTGTCTGTTGTTGTTTGACTACTACGTTGCTTTCATGCTAAATCGAGTGAATACAGTTTTTGACAAACTAACATTAATTAAATCATAAATATTGTAATATTTGTGTCCCTATATATATAAAAAGTGACGCAGTGGTGATTTTTGTATGAGATGATGTTTTTTTTATTTATTTTTATAATCTTAGATGATGTTTTGTTTTCAATTTCTGATGTATGGAATAAAAATTTAGCGTGAAAAAGAAATACCAGTGCACCGGATTTTTTAAATATACTGATCGAAACAGCAACTAATATCGTGACAGAGTGATATGAAACAAGACAACGAAAAGAATTTTGACCCATTTATAACACGTATTGGACATTCGTTTTTTAACTTTAAAACAATTCCTATTTTTGGTTACGTTCTGTAATGAACAGTAGCCACTGCAGCTATTTTTTTCCTGACATGGTACAATAAAATTACTGTTAAGCAAGAACTCCAACTTAAAGAGGGATAGGAGGGGTAGGTAGGTATAAGTGAATGATGAAGACCAACGGAATCTATAAGAATGAAAAAAAAATAGAGGCAGATTCACACCGGATGCCGCAAGCGGTGTGCCATCTACTATGATATTTCCTACGCTACAACGTGCTCGTGCACGCGCTGCACGCGTATCTGGTGTGGCTTGGCTTTAACCGATCAGGGTACATAGCCAAAATCCCAATCGCAAACATAACGCAATTGCATTTGTCGGCTTTCTCTCGCTAATAAGAAATAATGACAGAGAGAGAAAACTACGATACACTACTACTGGGGCCCGTTTCTGGAACGCTTGTAACTTGTGATACAAGTGGAAGTCTCTTTTTAACACTATTAATTAGATAAGGACCTCCGCTTGTATTACAAG
Organism: Thaumatotibia leucotreta; assembly: GCA_025490895.1. Taxonomy (NCBI): domain Eukaryota; kingdom Metazoa; phylum Arthropoda; class Insecta; order Lepidoptera; family Tortricidae; genus Thaumatotibia; species Thaumatotibia leucotreta. The sequence continues at coordinate 17,078 of JALPQI010004812.1, forward strand.
TTACAAGCTTTCGAGAAATAGGCCCCTAATCGTTAGCAATTGACATCTTAATTACTCGCCCTTAGAAAAACTGATACTGAAAATTTTACACGATTATCCAAATATCATATTAGCCGTGTGGTGACGGCAGTAAGAATACCACCACCACCCCAACTCCTCCTGTGGGTGTCGTAAGAGTCGACTACGGGATTGAAGTGTCACTGACCACTATTTGATAAGAGATTGATGATGGGCAGCAGCGTCATCATAGTGGAAGTGGACACATTATTGCGATCGCCATTCCGCTTGCCCCGCATGGCGATTATGGGCATTTCCTTCTAATGCGTTTATACGCATAGTTAATAGGAGAGGCCTACGTCCATCAGTGGACTATCATAGGCTGATGATGATGATGATCCAAACATGGCATTTTAAACTCGTTGCGGTAAATACAAACATTGCAAACATGATCACAGGTTTCAAATTAAATCACACCCAATTAAAATTCTCCCGTCCCGGATTACGGCTCCACAATCATTCGTAACTGTCCGTGGTGTCCGTTCCGAGGATTACGCCAAAGACAAAAAGAGGACATGTGGACCATTAAACCGACAACCCTTTTCACGGGTCTCGTCATAATCTGGCCATGTATTCTGATCGTCGAGGATTTCACAGTTCTGTACCAGCGTAACTAGAACCTCTACCCTTTTAAGGACGGATATTTTATCAATTTGCAAATTCAAGCTGTTTAATATGTGATACAGGGGAAGATTCAAGGCAAAAGGAGTGCGGGAGCAAGAAGAATATCCTGGCTTAAAAATCTACGCCAATGATTCCAAAAAAGCACTCTGTCACTTTTCCGTGCTGCTGTGTCGAAGGTTGAAATTGCAATGATGATTGCCAAACTGCGATAAGCAGACGGCACTAGAAAAAGAAGAAGAATATGTGAAGAGTGAGAATAGACACACTTGGAAGAGCATGGTGCATCAACCAACAAGCCCTTCAAACTAGACACGACCTTCAGAAATGCCGAAGATGCCGACTAAGAAGAGGATGGAGTCTGCATCAGTACCATAATACTCAATCGTTCTACCCTTACATAAACCTTCCACTCCAACCTTAAACTTTAAGCCTTGAAGAAGTGACAGGAATCTCAAGAAGAAAATTGACCAAAAACACAAATTTTTGGTCAATTTGTCGCCTCTAGTTTTTCAAAATTAGCTACGCTGTTTAAGTGTAAAAGGTATTCGATATAGATGAAACGTAAAACGTCGCGTCGCTTTCCGGTGATTTCGAAATCTCCATAGTCCCTGATAGTGGCCCACAGTTCTTCAACCATTTGCAAAAAAGCACTTCTAAATCTCAATTACGATAACATGAAATGAGATAGAGTAGCAGGGACAACTACCACAATCTACTAATGCGAACCTAATATGAATCACAATGTGTTAGTTCCATAGAATAACCGTCAAAAACTCACAGGCTGAATCTACCGATCCGCTGACTGAATCCTATTGTGGATCACAAGGGGGCTATTTTGTTTTACTTGAACACTCCGTTCCGGAAAGCGTAGTGGTGGTTAGAGTGAGCCATCGACTCTATAAGCATTGGATACACCATCCCTGGACAAAACGCGTGACCTTGGGTCCTAATAACCGTTCGCATAAAACATCGAACCTCTTGACGTGCGGAACAATTTATGAGATGTCCATAACGATTTTTATGACAACCGTTTTGTATCTTCGTGGGCCGATGATTATTGATTCAGGTAAACTGTTAAATCTGAAACTTTAGTCAAACTTTTATCATTAGTCGTTCCCGTTTTATGTTGAGAGTATAGAAACAGGAATTTGTCACATCAAAATAGCAAAAAGCCAACGGTAGATTTTTTATACAATCTTCTCTAGTCTTATCCGTGTACCACGCGTAATTAAGTAAGTCAATTTTCAGAATTTTGGCAATCCCTAAACATTTTACGACAAATGACATACCTAATCACTTTTTCCGTGGCCAACATAAAATACAGATCGCAGACACTCTGAATTCAATAATCGCACGGAATTTTATTGAATTGGGGCAAAACAGACCAAAACGGATTTTACATCATCCTTTCCTTAATTTAATTTTATGGAATAGTGTCATAATTTCTACAGTTCAGCAACAAAAGGTGTCACGATGGCACGCAAGGCATTTCCGATGAGCTTATATTTTTATGACAGTAATTAATTGTCTAATAATAAATTTATGAGCGATGTTTTGCGGTTGAGCTCAACCAAATTAGATTTTGGTGATCTTTGAGGAAGTAATCATATGATTCCAAGCTCGATAATACCAGATTTCTGGGCAAAGTGACATATTTAGCATTCTTTATTGGTGTCCCGCTGTGACACGGATTGGATGGCTCCTTTCGCACCTGGAGACTAATCTACCGTGTTACACTTTAATCCAGAAATATGTCCTTATACCGTGTCTCATAATTCATAAGTTGAAGGGAATAAAACAAAAGAGAAGATTCAAGTTTTTTTAAGGCCGACGAAGGTTGTTAAGACCGAGTGGCCGAACGCTACAGGCATCGTGAGTACGTGGGTTCGATTCCCACCTCGGATGTTGGTGATCTTGGTATATTTTTCTTTGTTATATGACATCCAATATTTATAAAAGAGTAGATATTATTTGGATTGGTTAAGTCAAATAATTTAGAAGGATTTTAAAAGTATTTGTTTGATATTAGATTTGACTTGAACAAGATTTGTTATTAGAAGCTAAAGGGAAAGCTAGAAAATACAAAGAAGCAGAATTCTTTACATTAATAATAGCGACAGAAAATAGCGATAGTTATAGTTTATTCAAAAATAGTAATACAATGCAAAAAAGACACCCTGTGATATACCTATATTCCTGTAAATATTAATTATTTCGTTCTATAGTTAAATAGTTTATATGAAGCGTCCACGGAAAGAACATGTCTAGTCAATTCAAATAACAGAAAAATCACCTTACTATAAGGTGTGAATTTGTCATGATTTTTTTTGTCATGTTTTTTTCCGTGGACCCTTCATATGTGGGTAACTGGATAACTACGCAAAGAAAACTTAAAATTGATTCGAGTTCAATATCTATTGTACGGATCCTTATCAAACACAGGCGAAGGGTTAATGGTTATTTATGAAAACTCTTATTGTGAATTAAACGCCTATTAAAGAGCGCGGAAAATGACAGTAAATACCAAGCGGAATAAAAGGAAACTAGTATAAATAAGTCAGCCTAGCTCAGGGAAAGCCAACAATGTATTTACGTCACATCATCAGCCTATGATAGTCTTGTCAAAATGGGTCCGTAGTAAGGAGTTTCTTACAATTTTATATGAAGCGTCACTTTGACATAGTTCCTAGTGGCCCAGGGTTCAATCGGTTGACTGTACGTTAAAATATGTATCATCGTCATCAGCCTATGTTAGTTCACTGCTGGACGTAGGCCTCTCCTATTAACTATGCGTATAGATGCATTAAGAGGTAAATGCGCATAATCGCCACGTTGGGCAAGCGGATTGTTGATCGCAGTAATGTGTCAATTATGATGACGCTGCTGCCCATCATCAATCTTTTATCAAATAATGGTCAGTGTTCTGTTCAGTTATTCTGTTAAAAGTAAGGTGGTTGTTCCTTCCGTAATTTGAATTGACTAGACATGTTCTTTCCGTGGACCCTTTATATGAATACATTAAGTGAAGCTTTTTGAAAGCTAAAAAGTACAGAGCATCACAATATCAAAATATAGTTCTCATTCTAAAATTTGAATTCCAAATATTACCACACCCAATCATAGACAATAACGTCAATCATATATCATTTGTCACCCGCAGGTGGAATCATAAACTACGTGTATACAATTATGGTCCTTTTTGTGTGCTAATTGGGCCACATAAGGGCCATAAATACATAAAATTCATATAAATACAAATAGACGCTCGCTCGTGTGATTTCTCCTTAATTAAAAAGCCTTTATGGTGTTGTAAAGGTGTCTAAGCGGGGACAGAGTTGTGAAAAAGTAGAATGGACACTAAAAAGGTACGATCGCCCACAATGGTAACTAGTAACTGTCCATCGATAAACCTTATGCCTTGTGTAATAAGCTAATAGTCACTTTTGTCAATTTGACGTGACATGCGTCACTTTTGCCTTCACATACATACTAAATAGTTAATTGAATTTTATGCAACCCTTGTTTAATAGAGGTCAAAAAAGGTGAGTGGCGTGGGTAACTATTTGAGGCGAAGCCGAAAGTTGTTATTAAAGACGCCACGAGTATTTTTTTGACTCAGTTAAACAATGTTGCATACAATACTTTTTCTACGACCACACACTTATTTTCAAATAAAATTGTTAATTTGAGTAATATGTAATCAAACACAATTTTATTAATCATCAAGGTCGGGCGGGAGACGTCAAAATTAGTCGTTTTATACTTACAAACTTAGCAATAGCATTATCGTCAGAATTTAACACTTATGAATGAATGAATGAATGAATGAATACATTTATTTCAAGTAACTATAGACTCATACAGTTTGTTAGTAAACTTACGATTCTAATGTTAGTAGGTACTTAATTCATACTACACTTTATATACACTGCTGGAAACATGCATTTCACAGCAGTGTCGCATATATGGACAGTCCAATCTATCCGCTATCATACGCAGGATCGGGTTGGGGCTGGCCCGCACCCGGCGCACCAGGGACGTGCAGCGTTTGCGCATAGTTGTATAAAAACAGTCAACGCGCGCTTCTGCGAACATCCCTGATGCGCTGCAGAAACGAGGCAGCCCCATTAATACCCGGAACGCGTTATTATATTGGATCCGGAGGGCCCCATAGGTCCGCTGTGTATAGAACCTCCATAGGCTGCATGTGTACATGGAAGTACAATATGCTCTAAATAAGGTAAGTTTCACCTCACGTGTACACCTCGCAAACCTACGAGCAATCATATTTGCCCTGACCGATAGAGCCCTCCGTTCACGTTCTAAATCAACATTATCTTTAAGGTCAGACGTAACAATATGACCTAAATATTTGAAGCTCCCCACTCTCTCCAGCGGAACATCATTGAGACAAATGGGAGGAACCTCATTTATACGATTTTTCGTGTCAAACACCATAAAACAACTTTTTGTTTCATTATATTTAAGGCCGTGCTCAAGGGCGTATTGCTCACATACACGTAACAGTTGACGCAGGCCACAAGCCGACGCGCTGAGCAAAACCATATCGTCTGCATAGCTTATATTGTTTACGCACACCGCGTCTATATGACAGCCGATACGCATCTTACCCAGCGCCTCGAGAAGTCCATTCACGTACAGGTTGAAGAGTGTGGGCGAGGTTAGCCCGCCCTGCCTCACTCCACACTCCAATCCGTACGTGTCTGACATTGTACCAGCCCATCTAACACTGTTGACCTGGCCCCCATACCAGTACTTAAGTATTCGTATTGTCTCAGAGGGTACCTTAATAGCTTCTAGCTTTTTCCACAACACCTCGTAAGAGACCAGGTCAAAAGCTTTAGATAGGTCTAAAAAGGCAGCATATACTGGTGTACTCCTGTCCACATAATATTTGACAGTATACTTAAGGCACAGTATTGCACTCTCAGTAGATAGCCCAGGTCTAAATCCAAACTGATTGTGGTTCAGATGCACATACTTATTTAACTGTGCGTTAAGCATACTGTCAAATACTTTAGCTACGATGGTCGCAAGGGATATAGGCCTATAGTTAGTGGAGTCGGATAAGTCACCAGTTTTATTTTTCACGACTGGCACTACAATAGTCCTCATTAAGTCCTCAGGTAGGTAGCAGTGTCTAACACACAGCGTATAAAACATCGCTAATATCCTTGAGACATGAGGACCTAAATATTGGAGATGCTCAATGCTGAGGCCATCATGCCCCGGGGACCTGCCTCGGGAGATCGCGCGAATAGCTCTAGCTACATCCTTGGCTGTGAAACAAGGACCCGAGAGATGGCCCGAGAGGTGATTTTACAAAAAACTGTTCCTTGAAATGATTAGCTATTTCTTTTAAATCAGTCTTGCCCCCAACGCTCACAGGACAGCCAGGCCTCAGCTTAGTGTTATTGGTAGCCTTCCAAAAAGAACGAAAGTCTTTTTTGGAGTGCAGCGAAGCTATGTGATCCATTTTAATTTGACTTTCATGATCTTGACACCATTTCAGTCGAGATTTGAAAATCTTACGTGTTTCACACATCTCATATCTCATCAAATGGTTTCCCATATGAAGGTCTACCTTGAATGTTCCACTCATGAAACTTCAACCTCGCTGCCCCGTGAGCGTCCTTGACATGTCTATTCCAACCCACTACTCGATTTTTAGACTTTCGTTTCCTACTCTTACTACTTGCAATAGCAGCCGCACATAGAACTGAAACAATATTTTGTATAATTTATTAATTATTGTTCTATGGCTAGTTTCATTGCAGTACTTGTCTGCACAAAGTCTAAGCTCTGATGGAAAGTCAATACATTTTAATTGTTTAATACATTCGTCAGTATACAAAGCCACACTGTTAAAAATTAGGGAATTTTACAGACGAAAAAATGTAAAATTACATAATTTTCACAGAAAAATTTGTAATTTCACATATTTTTCATCAATTTTAAAATAATTTTTGTAAAATTGATGAAAAATATGTGAAATTACAAATTTTTCTGTGAAAATGATGTAATTTTACAGAATTCTGTAATTTTTTCGTCTGTAAAATTCCCTAATTTTTAACAGTGCACCTGATCCGCCCCTCTCTCCCCCCACACTACATGTTGATTATAAATATTAGGTAAATTAACTAATCTTGGTGTTATTAAGCGTAAGTCGCATTCTAGATTAACTTATTTATTCGTGGACAGCTGTAAAAGACTTTACAAACAAATAGAAAGTAACAGAACCAGGAAATTGTCTCATCTTACCGTAAGGCTTCGGAAGTGCCGAAATAAATAAGGATTCAAAACTAAAAGAAACAGCCAAAAAAAAACTTTAAATAAGGGTTAATTGCAAAAAAAAACATAGTTAAGGGCCTTTAATGAAATAGTACGATACAAGTGCGAAAAATAGGAAATCCGAAACGAGTGGCGATGTTTTAAAATACGACCGAAGGGAGTGTTTTAAATCGACACGAGTTACGAATTTCCTATTTTTTACAATCGCCCAACCCAAATGGATATGATCCATTTAAATAGTTTTATTTCATAAGTAACTATCGCCGTAACCGCAGATAATATCAGGGACTGGAACCGGTATTTTACAAAAACCTCGAAATAGCCCAATATTTTAAAATGTTTTATACTCTTTATGTACTGATCAATATTTTATGTAATTTACAATATCATATTTTTAAATTAGGTACTCCAGTAACTTAAAATTTATATACCGAAGAACGAAAAAGAACCGTTCTCTTTGTATGGAGAAAATAACGGTTCCGGTCCCTGGATAATATTTAACAAATCTTGTTTTTTTACTTTTAATAATATTTAAACCTACAGGCCTACTTTTAACATTAATTATTATCATGTCTGTCGCTTCATAACGCGCAACCCGGTAGCCATCATTAGTACACCCGACTTACAACACTTTAATTGCGTCTTATATATCACTGTCCGTCCGTCCGCTCCTGAACGGTTTATTGTAGCACAGTAGCTGCCATAAACTTGAGAAATTTCGGCTAAATCAAAGGGCGTAACCGCCAGAGCAGAAAATTACACTATTCTAACGTGAAATGACGTATCGCATACAAATCGTAACGTCACTTACAACCTTTTTATTTGAGAACGGTAAAAGATACATATGACAGTATTAGTTGAGAACGATAGATGTCGTAAATGTTTTGTACAGCCTTGATGTAATTTCTATAGAGTTTGAAGTTATTGTGAAAACGTGGAGGATGAAGTTGGATTGCGTTTTGTGATTAAGGCTTAGAATGGCTATAGTACATTCTATGGCCGTTTATAATAAGATTAATGAGTCATTATGATTTCAGGAATAAACATCTTTAAAGTTAGACATACAGCTTAATTCGTTACATAACTGTACGGACCTAACTATATTGTATTGTTCTAAATAAAATTGTCTTTGTAAATACAGTTTCCCTCAAAATCGCCTCCCACCTCTCCAAATTAGAGTCAAATGAATAGAGGCCTGCTCAGATATATCTGAAGGAGGCTGTGTCACATTATGACCAAATGTAAATGACCTCGTACAGATTAAAACAAAATTCCTTATTGTTTCTCACAGAAGCTTAGGCAAAGCTGTTACCCCTCACACTAATTTAAAAGGACGTAACGTAGGTTCGTTACTCTATAGCGCATACGACATTTTGTCGTAACGTAAAAATAACACAATGACTGTGATACCATCATTCAATTAACGTACCGAGATGATTTCCGTTTTGTCACACGGGAGTGACGCAAATGTCAAAATTGTTTTTAGTGACCCGTTGTAATAAAATATTCAGATAAGAAGTGTTAACTGTAAAGCTTTTATATTTTCATTTTATACTTTCATTCATCATCATATCAGCCGAAAGACGTCCACTACTGAACATAGGCCTTCCCCAAATATTGCATACACTGAAAACCTAAAAAACATATGTGGACTGATATATTTACGGATTTTTATAATTTATGAGTCTAATGAAAACAGAAATGTAGTCTAGTTTTAAGTGTGTATTATAGTGTAGTTTAGCTTATGATAACCTAAGTTAAGTTAATTTTTGCGATGCCCTTGCAGGGTTCATACGTGTTCATATGTGTTTTACTCCCAACTGTAACATCTCATGTACCATGATTTTGACTGCAAATAAATGAAATGAAATGAAATGAAAATATAAATTGTTCACTTAATATCAGCAAATGTTTCCCTCGTAGTTTATATTAATTATGTGTTCAAGAATTAAAAATTAGTCTAATGGTTTTCAAGTCTTTGCTCCTCTCTTTCTTTGGTGGCTGAAGAGAAAAGTAATCGTAACATGTGCCACCTAAAGCTGTAGAAATCATAATCCCAGCTGATGTCGCTCCAAGAAAAGTGCCAACCAACATTGTCTGAAAAAGCTCATGTGATATGCATAGTGCCTAACTTAAAAAAATATTATAACGTGTTGTAAAGACACTGCCATATTGTAAAGTGTCATGATAAGATACTCATGATAATTATAACATTAAACGGCAAAATCAATGACTATTCGAAAAAGTAGTAAAAAGTGATGATGGTGCCCTGGTAGTTATAATATCATTTTTTAAATAAGGCTTGTAACAAGGGGAAGAACACCATAACAGTCTCTTGACATCTTTAATTAAGTCATGGCTACTGTATAAGTTTTGGATTTTATTTCTACCATAAACCATAAAGAAATATATTTAACTATCTCTCGCCTGTGCACATTATTATTTGGGTATATCCCAGCATATTAACCAGTTTTCTCATTAATATTTTAACAACCCAAACATTTACAAGAAAACCAATCGGACTAAATTAATTCCGCAATAAATTATTTAATGTCATTCTTATAAATGTTGTAAAACAAATTCTATGGCTGACATGGCTTCGCGTTGTAAACATTTTCATAGGTCGTAACTCTCATTATAAATAATATTTTCGTGTTATTTCAGATGAGTAAAACAATAAATAATATTGGCATCTCAAACAGACTCCCAGCAGCAAAACCGTCGCATACCTATTAATCAAAATACAGTCGCGGCCAAAATTAAATTAACCAAAAGCGTAAAAAAGCAGCCACTGGATTATTTCCTCGAAAAACCGCAGTAAATGTTCTATCACTTACGCCCTTATTGCGAAGGTCGTAAGTCGCAAAATTAGATTAAAAGCTGTAATTGTAATGTTGTTCGAGGTGTCAACGGGAATGGCATTTTTGTTTTAATTGCATTAGAGACTTACGTCCCGCTGAGTCGTAAAGGCCAAATTAAAGACGCAAAGGTCGGTATCTTGCAAATACTATAATTAAACAAGGAATTAAGCTCGTATGTTGATATTATTATTGATAATGAACGGGTCCGAATCACAAAAAATCTATCTAGTGTCAATGCTTCACAAGTTACAGTTCACACAAATCAACCTAGTCCCACGGTAAGCTTAATTAAGGCTTGTGTTGTGGGTACCAGGCGACGATATATATAATAGATAGACTCACGGTCGCATCTCGGTTAAAACAAATTCGGTAGTTAAAATGGTACTAATTGACAGTAAAACATTGCAAAACATTCTCAAAGACCTCCTACACCCACTTGAGCAAAAAATCAATAAATTAAGTGCGAAATTATACGAAGTGTGTGACGAATTATGTGAAGTGAAATCCGCCATTATTCCTAACAAACCCGAGAGCTCATCCAAACTGGCTGAGTACGCGGGTAACAATAGCGCGACATCCACGCCGGCCAGCGGTCAATCCACACCACCTAGCCATCCTGCTCTCACATACGCCTCGGCGCCGCGGAAACAGCGCGCCTCCGCCGTGCGCACGAAAGAGAGGCTCGCTGCAATGACGAAGAAACCGACTCAATTCAAACGCTGGCCAGCCAAGCAAGAGCCCCCGCAAATACCCACCGCCGAATGCAATACTATGGAAATCAAGACAATTACTGACGATAAAACTAGCTTAGAAATAAAAACAAATACCGAAACTCACACAATTGATGCTCAGCCGTTACAGAAAACAATCACCTGTAATACGCAAACTACCGATCAGGAATGGGAGACTGTGACCGCTCGTCATCGACGGCGACGTAAAACGGTTCCTACAGCGATTAAAGGATCCGCCAAAGATACAGAGGTTGGAGGTGTCGAGACATATAAGTATGTACACGGATGCTTTTTTAAAAGTGACTCAACGCCAGATAAAATAATCAGCCACTTAAAAAGTGTTCGCGACGGGCATCACTACACAGCCGAACTAATACCTGCAAAGAGGGATACCTACAAGTCATATAAAATAGGCATACCGCTCAGTGTTTACGATGACTTTCTGACAACAACTGCATGGCCCCTACACACCCGCATTACTGAGTGGCAGCCGTTTCTCCGCCCCCGGGAGACCAAGTCTCCCAGAACCGAGCATAACACCGAATATGCAAAAAAATAAAATACCCCATGAAACAGTATCCATAGGAATCCTGCACCAAAATATCAACAGACTTGCAAACAAAACCTACAAACTGGAATCCGAACTCCAATTACGAGAGGAAATTCATGTGCTATGCCTAACTGAGCACTGGCTGCAGAGCAACCAAATACCTAGTGTTAATATACTAAACTATGAACTTCGCGCGCATTTTTGCCGGCCTACTAAGACTGGGGGTGGAACCTGCATCTACGTTAAATCCAACATACCCTGCTTCGAAAGACTGGAAATTACGAATTTGTCTGTAGAATCCCAGTTCGAGGTATGTGCTGTCGAGTGCGTCGGTTTGGACCTCCTAGTGGTGTGCGTATACAGACCCCCTAGTGGTAACATATTATTTTATTTTGACATGTTAAATAAATTATTAAATCTTAAATGTATGCAAAATTATAATGTTGTACTGGTTGGTGACATAAATATTGATACATCATTAAATAACACATACTCAAAAAATTTACTAAATATTTTAAAACAATGTGGCCTTAGGCACCTAGTGAACACACCTACCAGAGTAACCGAAAACTCAGCCACATGTATAGACCATGCTTATTCCAATATAATTAAACCTAACATTAATTTTGTAACCTGTTATAATATGCACCTATCTGACCATTTATGTATTCACTTGAATGTAAGCATTAACATTAAATCCACCCCAAGTAGCCATGTACTAAAAAGAACTATCACTGTGCAACGGAAAGTGGACTTCACCCAATGTCTACAAACATACGACTGGGATTCAATTCTAAAAAAGACAAAATGTCCTGACAAACAAACTGAACTAGTCATGAATGTAATTAAACATTACTATGATGTTTACTTCCCGTTGAAAAAGCACCCGATCAAAAATAATGTAAGTGTGTGGGTCAATGATTCCATTAAAAAACTCCGCAAGAGTATTTATAAAACTAAATGCACCTTATCGTCGAGTCCCGATAATTCTGAGTCCCGCGCCGATCTACTTAACTTGGAATTCCAATATTGGTTTAAATTAAAAGAAGTTCGAACTAGTTTTATAAATAATACAATTTCAAACAGCAGGGATGATATGTGTAAGAGCGTGTGGAAAGTAATTTCCGCTGAGACCTGCAAAAATAAAAAATGCAGCGCAATTGACATACTTATCAGTAAATCAGCTGGCGACACCCCCGCCTCCCGCGCGGCTAGCGCCGCCGCGCAGCTGAACCGGTTCTACATCGATGCGAATGTCAACAATGCGTCGCCGTGCACTGATGCCGCGCTTGCATATCTCTCGCTTTATTTACCTATTACGCCTAAATCATACCACTTTAAACCTTTTAATATGAGCGAAATAATTAACACATGCAAAAAGATAAAAAGAAAGACTTCAAAAGATATTAATGACATGTCAACGCATACTATTGATTGCTTACCACCGGCAGTTATTTCACTTTTACTTTTCTTATTAAATAAATGCATACACGCTGGTATATACCCCGATGTTTTGAAACAAATTAAAGTTCAGCCTATTTACAAAAGGAAGGGTGAAATGCACCTGCCTAAAAATTATAGACCTATATCATTAATACCAATAGTATCAAAAATATTTGAACGCTTAATTAGTAATAGAATAATGAGCCACATCACGTTGAACAATCTTTTAAACCGCCAACAATTTGCATACCAGCCGGGCCGATCAACCACAGACGCGGCGCGCGAGGTAGTGGCGCGAGTGACGGATCGTCTCGAGGGCGGGCGGCAGGTCGCAGCAGTATTCTGCGACCTGTCGCGTGCCTTCGAGATGATCGACCATTCGCTACTCCTAACCAAGCTTGAACGTTACGGCTTCACAGGCAACTTCCACAAGGCCATTTCGTCGTTCCTAGGAAACCGGAGACAGCGTACCTACATCCACGACACGGGATCGGACCTGGAACCGATCGGAGACTGCGCCGTACCCCAAGGTTCTATTATGGGAAATAACCTGTTCTTAATCCTTATCAATGATATCACGACTGCCTGTAATGAGCCAGAATATGTGATTTTTGCCGACGATACGTGCATCATAGTTCACGCTGACGATGTGGAGGCCTTGAAGTCTAAGTTATGTCTCGTAATGAAAAAAATGTCTCTTTGGTTCACTTCAAACGGCATGTTACTGAATGTAGAAAAGACAAATGTTATTCATTTTAGCTTAAAAAAGAAACATAACTCACTGAACATAACCATCAATAATACCACCGTACCGCAAGTAGAGACAGCAAAGTACTTGGGCTTCCAAGTTGATTCGGGACTGACATGGTCGTCGCATATCGACTGTCTATGTGATAAACTGTCTGCCGCGTGCTATGCACTGTCTAGACTGGCTCCAACCTTATCTGCCAACAATTTGAGGAAAGCATACTTTGGTTACTTTCACTCAATTTTAATCCACGGGGTAGACTTATGGGCAACGTCTGCAGGTCGAGACAGAGTATTCAAAATTCAAAAGCGAGCCTTACGAGTCTTGGATCACAAACCCATAGATCATCCCGCTAAAGAATTATTTAGACATCATCAAATCCTTACCTTGCCAAGTGTGTATATATTGACCGCTTGTTTACACATTCGAAGTAACTTAGACGACTACAAAACATACGGACAAACCCATCAAAGACCAACGCGCAGACGGCACCTGCTAATGCCCCCGCGCCGGCGCCTAGCTAAAGCCCGCGCGGCACTCAGCGTTTTCGGGACTCACATATATAATTGTGTTCCTGAACACATAAAAAAACAGTCCAGTGATGCACTATTCACAAAAAAACTGAAGGCGCTACTCCTTGACCTTGCGTGCTACACGGTAAATGAGTTTATGCAACAACCCAGTCAGTGACCACACACACCACACTTCACAGGATGGTGTAGGTATGTAAATAATAATTATAATTAATTTAACTTTCATGTTTCAAATTGTGTATTTTAATTTAGTATTGACATGTAAATGAGATGTACGTTTACCAATAAAAAATCTGAATCTGAATCTGAATCTGAATAGATACATATCGATACTTAAATACATAGACAACCATGACCAAGGAACAAATCATCATATCATCATCATCATATCAGCCGAAAGACGTCCACTGCTGAACATAGGCCTCCCCCAAAGATTGCCACAATGACCGGTCCTGCGCCACCCGCATCCAGCGGACTCCTGCGACCTTCACCAGGTCATCGGTCCACCTTGTGGGGGGCCTACCCACGCTACGCCTTCCGGTACGTGGCCGCCACTCAAGAACCTTCCCGCCCCAACGGCCATCGGTTCTACGCGTAATGTGCCCCGCCCACTGCCACTTCAATTTAGCGATTCGGAGAGCTATTTCGGTTACTTTGGTTCTGCTGCGGATGGTCTCATTTTTAATCCGATCACGCAGAGAGACTCCTAGCATAGCCCTCTCCATTGCCCTTTGGGTGACTTTGAGCCTTCTTATGAGACCCATTGTAAGCGGCCACGTTTCAGTACCGTATGTCATCACTGGCAACACACACTGATTAAAGACTTTCGTCTTCAAACACTGCGGAATATTGGACGAAAATATGTGTCGTAGCTTCCCGAACGCTGCCCAACCGAGTCGGATTCGACGATTGACCTCTTTCTCGAAGTTGGACCTACCTAACTGAATAGTTTGCCCTAGGTATATGTATTCGTCTACAACTTCGAGTGTAAAGTCTCCGATTATTACGGGAGTTGGTGCTACATGGGAATTCGACATGATTTTCGTCTTATCCATGTTCATCCTAAGACCAACTCGCTCGGAGGCTTTACTGAGGTCAACGAGCATAGTACTTAAGTCCTCCAAGGTCTCAGCCAAGACTACTATATCGTCAGCGAATCGAAGGTGAGTGAGGTACTCGCCGTTTATGTTGATACCCAGCCTTCTCCAGTCCAGAGTCTTAAAGACATCCTCCAGTGCAGCGGTAAACAGCTTAGGGGAGATGACATCTCCTTGCCTAACTCCCCGCTGCAGCAGAATTGGCTTCGAGCTCTGGTCTTGGAGTCGGACTGACATTGTGGCGCTCTCGTACAAACACTTCAACACCTCGATATAGCGGTAGTCGACTTGGCACCGTTGGAGAGACTGTAGTACTGCCCATGTTTCGATCGAATCGAAGGCTTTCTCGTAGTCCACAAACGCTAAACAGAGGGGCAGGTTATATTCTTCGGTCTTCTGTATAACCTGGCGAAGCGTATGGATGTGGTCTACGGTACTAAAGCCTCTTCGGAAACCGGCTTGTTCGGGAGGCTGGAAGTCATCAAGCCTGCGTGCAAGACGATTCGTAATGACTTTTGAAAACAGCTTATAGACATGGCTCAGAAGTGAGATGGGTCGGTAGTTCTTCAATAAAGCGTTGTCACCTTTTTTGAAGAACAGTACCACCACACCTCTGTTCCATGCCTTTGGCGTTCTCCCTTCCAGTAAGACGGAATTGAACAACTTCTGAAGGGCCGTAAGGATCGGTTTACCACCCGCCTTCAGAAGCTCAGCTGTAATTCCGTCCTCCCCAGGCGCCTTGTTATTTTTGAGCTGTTCAAGAGCCATTCTAATCTCGCACAGGCTGATGTCCGGGATGTCTTCTGTATAGTGTCGGGTCAGTCTAGCTCTGAGGTCTTCCGCTAGATCAACTTCGGGTCTGCTAGTTGACGTGTACAGCTGTCCATAAAAACCCTCTATCTCACTCAGCAGCTCAGATCTGGATGTGACGATTCTACCATCCTCAGTCTTTAATTTGGCGAGCTGGCTTTGCCCAACAGACAGATCCCTTGCAAAAACTTTAGAGCCCTTGTTCCGCTCGATGGCTTCTTCTATACACTTGGTACGGAATTGGCGCATATCGCGTTTGAGGGACTTAGAGATTTGTCTGTTGAGCTGCCGGTATGAAGTCACATCAACTGAGGATTGTAGAACCAGTTCACTCCTTTTTTCCATTAGCTTCTGAGTGGAGTCGGAGAGCTTTCTGGTCTTATTTGTCCGCTGGGCCTTAAAAAACTTAGACCCAGCGCTATGGACAGCTTCCACAAACCCGTCGTTGAATACGTCCACGTCATCGCCTAGGCAATCGAAACGGTTTTGGAGTTCCAGCTGAAAGCTCTCGGGGTTTTGGAGATGGAGTGCAGGACGGAGCGTAGACTTCATCAGTCGCGAGCGTTCTAGCTTAGGACATATATTCAACGTGCCTCTTACCAGGCGGTGATCGCTACCGGTTTTAACCGTACTGATCACAGAAACATCGTTGAATATATGTCTCTTCGTCGACATGATGAAGTCGATCTCGTTTTTAGTTGCACCGTCGGGACTCATCCAAGTCCATTTTCTGTGCTCGCGTTTCTTAAAGAAGGAGTTCATCATGTAGTGTCCCTCCTTCTCCAAGAAACCAGCCAGCAGATGGCCCCGGTGGTTCCGACGTCCAACCCCAAATTGCCCCACCCTCAGTTCGTCACCATCTCTCTTGCCCAGTTTCGCGTTGAAGTCCCCCATAACAACGGTGAAGTAGGTTCTGGAGCTATGCATGGCTTTTGAGATATCATCATACATAGCCTCCACCTCGTCGTCGGAGTGTGTCGAAGTCGGCGCGTACACCTGTATGACCTTCAGCGAGTATCTCTCAGATACTCTGAGTATAAGGTACGCCACCCTAGCCGACACACTCTCGATCTTCACCACGTTGTTTACGAGGGACTTGTGGACGATGAACCCGACACCTCCCTGGGACTGTTGGTCGCCCTCCCGGAAATAGAGCAAGTTGCCGGACTTTAGGATTATCGTGTCCTCGCCCTCTCTTCGGACTTCTGACAATCCCACAATGTCCCAACGCAACTTGCTCAATCCTTCCTCCAGTTCCACTAACTTTTCGTCGGTCCGCAGTGTACGTGTGTTGTACGTTGCCAGGGCCAGAGGTCGTCGGTGGTGGTAGCCGGATCTTTGCCGGAGATTCTTAGCACCCCTGACCCCGCTAGCACCCTGGCCGCTACCATAACCAGGGCACCGGGGGTCGCCGGAACCTCGGGGCCGCGGCCTTGTTTGTAAATCCATGGGGGGTAGTTGCCATAATCGCCACGCTTGGCATGCGGGTTGGCGATCGCAGTGTCTCCACCGCATAGGAACAAATATTTGTGATAAATAAATACACAAATAATGCCCTCGCCCGGAATCGAACTCGGAACCTCCAGCTTCGTAGGCAGGGTCACTACCAACTAGGCTACGGAGGCTGACTAATAGTAAGGTCACTGATTATCCGTCTGTTCATTTATTCCTGCAAAAATACACTATAAAATTACACATGTAATTTTTTCTCTAGCTCCCACAACTGCAACATAGTGTCAGACTTAAAATGAAAAAATAGGTATTCCATTTGGTCTGTGCCTGCGCCGGCCACGGCAAAGCGCAGCGGGACCCCGCCTGGACCGCATAAATTCACCATTTGTCACGGCATTAACACTCCAAAGGGGTTTTATCATGTCGCCCTCGTATCCGGTAATCGGCCGTATGAATATTACGTGCCTTTTAAATCTTTTGTTGTCGCCGTGAAAAATACCTCCTTTGTACGAGTTTGAGGTTTTTTCCAGTATTTTGTTCAAATAGGCTACACTTTTGCGTTCTGTAGGTTTAAGGAATTTTCTCATCTGAGAGTCTATCGCGAACATCAAAAATTTTAAATTTCGAGCATGACTTTGTCACACATATCACGCCATCGTTGGAAGGAAAAAGACATGCTCAATATTTCTGGTAGGCCTACTGTTGTTGTTGGCATTACGGCGTTCTAGATGTATAAGAGAGAAAGTGATGCATAGCACGATATATGGTAAAAGCGCACATTTTAAGTCTGGCCCTGTTCTCACAAAATAATCGAATCAACTAAAGAATCTACAGAATCAAATAAGTGTTAAGCAACTTTGTAATGTGAATTAGAGAATTACAAGAGATATAAACATGGCAATATAAAATACAACTAAATCAGTCTCAACAGCAAAAGTACGACATGTATACAAAATTGAACATTTTTGAAATACAGGGTGGTCCAAACCTTGACGTCAAAAAATTTTATTTAGATTACTCACGTCATGGGCTATCAGAATATATCCCATGTATGTTAGCCGATTTTTTGTAGTTTTCGAGTTATGAATTTTTGAAATTTTTTTTCTTTGAGAAATTCTGGAGTGAAAATTTTATTATAAAAAAAAAACTTTTCGGTTTTTTAACTTGTTTCTTTTTGTAAAAGTATTACTACAAATAAAGCATTTCCTGACAAAAAAATTAGCGTCCTCACTTTGATCCAAGTAGGATAAAAAATACCAAATTCAAAATTTTACGTTAAGTACGCATCAAAATAGCATTAATGTACGTAAATAAAAAAAATAAAACATATCCCAAGGATTTTTGGTATTCTAAAGCCTGCCCTAGACCTTAAGCCTTCGTAAAAGCAAAAAAAAGTGATAATTAATGATGAGGATTTTTTCGGAATAGTCGGTCAAATAAACTTAAAAAAACATTATAAATTTTTAATTTAAAAATAAAGTAAAATTTCGTATGATAACTACACAAATTGAGTTTTCGTGGTATTTTTTGTCTTTGTTTATTGATAAGAACAACAAAACAAACGAAATTTTACTTTATTTTTAAATAAAAAATTTAGAAGCTTTTTTTAAAGTTTATTTAACCGACTACTCCGAAAAATCCTCATCATTAAGTATCACTTTTTTTTTTGCTTTTACGAAGGCTTAAGGTCTAGGGCAGGCTTTAAAATACCAAAAATCCTTGGGATATGTTTTATTTCTTTTTATTATTTACATACATTAATGCTATTTTGATGCGTTTTTAACGTAAAATTTTGAATTTGGTATTTTTTTATCCTACTTGTATCAAAGTGAGGACGTTAATTTTTTTGTCAATAAATGCTTTATTTGTATTTATACTTTTACAAAAATAAACTATTAAAAAAACCTAATAGTTTTTTTTTAATAATAAATTTCTTCACACCAGAATTTCTCAAAGAAAAAAAATTTCAAAAAATCATAACTCGAAAACTACAAAAAATCGGCTAACATACATGGGGTATATTCTGATAGCCCATGACGTGAGGAATCTAAAAAAAAATTTTTGACGTCAAGGTTTGGACCACCCTGTATAGAGAAAAGCAATAAAACGATTTATGAACAAATTTGATTTAATATCACACCCAATGATTTATCGGAATCGCGTAAACGACCATTTGCACAAAACTAATGAAATTTCCGCACTACAGCACAAACGACACAAAGGGACATGCGCGTTAAAAATCGCAAAAACCGTCGATTTGAGTAAAGAGCGATTGTGCGACTGTTGTGCGATTGTTGTGCAAACTTGCGATTCGATGCGGTTAATGGGGCGGCAGTAAACGCGGCGTTTACCCGCTCTTGTGAGCCACGCTTAATGATTTAGAACTAACATGAGCTAACAAAAACAATCTAAATTTTATTGAAAAGCTATACAGTTGAGCTTCCTTTGAATCGGCGATTCGTATACATAGTGAAATATTATAAAAATAATTTCTCATTGTTAAAGCGAATCATACTTTTTTTAATTTCGGCAGCATTGATCTCGATCGGCTGTTTGCGCAAGTTACTCAAGCGCAACAAGTAGGGTACTTTCGTTAATATCAGGATATGATATTGATATTTCCGTTCTGCAAATACAAGTGGCGGCATCTTTTGTACATTATAGCTTACTTCCTTTCTAATTTTATAATACTAATACTTTAATATTTGTTTGGTTCATAATCTATTATGTCTAGTTGATATCAAAAATGTAGGAAAAAAGCAAATCCTTGTGGTTCTTTATTCTCGTGAAATATCGAAAAGAGTAAAAGCGGCTCTTTTGGAGTACAATACAGCACAACAACTTATCTATTACCTACGCAATTATTTACTTATAAAAAAAATAATAAGTAGCGCACAAAAAGGATACTTACGATTGTAACTCGAATCAAATCAAAGAAGTTCAACACTGTCGAGGAATTCCAGTCATACCTTTAAGATACCGATATCTGACATTAAAATAAGACTAATCGAATTGACAAAGCAATCGACTCCGGCCACGAACAATTTTAATTACCACCATCGGCTCAACAAAAACAAAACCACAAATGATGCCGTCTATTAAGAAATTTCAAAACACCCTTTTTATTGAGATACGATCGGACCAGATATAGATATATCTATAGGTATTAATCACGGAATGCGCGGCACGGCCTCATAGAAAAAACATATGTATCTAACAAATAAAAACAAAATGGCATTAAGTAGACAACAAAAAAAGTTCATTGAGTAAGCCTCCATTTGGACAGCAACGGTCCCCCAATCACAAAGATCCAATATCAGAAGTAATCCAAACAAAATTCGAGCTTAACGATAAAGATTTAAAGGTAAATATGAAAGGACGTCATACAGATCTTTATTTAAATTTGATCGGTCTAACCGAAAAGCGGCAACACTAACGTACACCTGTTAAAGAACGCTGCTTTAAATCCTTTACATATTTTTGTAACGCATTCTTCAGACGTTCTTTGTGTTTATTTTAAAAAATCATTTCTGAAGGAGGGGGAAGATAAATAACGTTCGGAAATTTGATTAAAATGACGCAGCGTTTCCCGAAGAATGGCTTCCGAACGTACTCGAGTTTTGACAATGACTCGATCATTTATTTCTTTAATTATTTCTGTATTGAATCGGATGAGGCCTTCGTTGTATCTAATTGTGAGGCTCGGTTTCTTTACCATTGTTCGGGTGGGTAATGAACTTCTGTTCTGTTTCATAGAAAACGTTAATCTTGGGAAAATTTATAATAATTTTTACAATATGTACATTCGAGTAGAGTTAAACGTTTATCTTACTGTCAACTATAGGGACACTTATCTTTAATGGTTACGTTATATTATAAGTCTCAGTCTTTTCTTAGATAGTGACTCTTTTATCTGATGGATATAGTTATCCGGTGATTGTGGAATAAGGCCGTTAATATTTATTTTATTGACCAGGTGGTATACATACACTGATCAAAAAAAATCACCGTTTCTATTATTTGGAAATGATTCATTCATTCTTTCACAGTAACTCTCACCAGAGTAATAGGTCTCATACAGGAAGCAAATATTTGGGAGGACCCACAGTAAGATTTACTTTATTTTTAACATTCCTTTGTCTCAGTTCCCTTTAATACTGTCTTCTCTCCACCATATATATGTCTCAAGTCCTATCCAGGCCTACTATCGCGAACTACGAAATTCGTAAATTTCTAAGATTTGTCTCTTTTACTCCAATGAAGGCGTCATTAAAGTAACAGAGACAAATCCTCGTTTGTGGATTTCAAAGTTCGCGGTAGGGCCACAGTCATCTAATTAAATAAACTACGCGAAGAATTCCAAAATGTCCTCCAGCCAGTATGATCACTAAAGTCGTAAAGCCGCGGCGTCGGCCAGTCTGCGCCCGCGCAGCCGGTTCTGGCATTCATTCCGATCTACACACTATGTCCAAATGACGTATGTCCCGTAGAATGATACGGTGTTAAGCTTCTTTTGGATGGGAGGTTGTAGCTTCTATTAAAATACTTAAAGAAGAGAGGTGTTTTTAGAAATTTGTTAGGGAAATTGGGATAGGAGCTGCTAGTGTGCTGGTTGAGATAAGGACTATTTGACAGTTTAGAGCAATTTCTTTACAAAATATACATTTATATTTATTGCTGAACAAGACATTTATACATAAATGGGATATCTGGTGGACCCCAAACTAGGCTGAGCCTGTATCTTGGAGCCCAGGCCCCAATTTCACCACATTGACAAGTCCTACAGTTGTAAATTTACGGATTCTTCAGTCTAGAGCGTCTATAGGCTACAGTTACCGCTTACCATCGGAAGGGCCGTGCGTTTGTTTGCCACCAACATAAAATGTAGTACATGAACTTTAATAAATCAGCAGTAAATAGCTACTTTTTTGCGAAGCAAAATTACAATTCTCACAAAAACACGACAATTGTAGCGAAATTCCGACATACCTAAGCCGAAACTTATGTCAAGATTTAATGAGAATTGTACCTACTAAACCTTGCGACAATTGTCACGGGTTTCGGAAAATAAAAAGTAGTTTTTTAACGATATAATAACGTTATTAGTAATAAATTTATGTTGGTGGCAAACAAACACATGGACCGTCCGACAGTAAGCGGTAGTCGTAGCCTACGGAGGCCTGTGACGTCAGTAACAGTGATATTTTACAATTGTCACAATTGTAATTATGGTGAAATAGGCCACTGGTGTAGTTTTAAAACAGGTTTTATATTTATCCATGGCTTCAGTCTAATCTACGAGTAATTATTTTCAGATGAGCATAGGGAATATCGTCGTAAAGTTTCCCGCAAAAACGGATTTATGATATAAAAGAAAAGGTTTTCAGATAGGAGAGCTCAAAAGCTTACATAGATGAATTTATTTTACGTTTAAGTATTTGAAAACGAGATAATATAAAGTACTGTTTTTATACTTAGCTATACGCGTTGTCTTGAGTAGCCAATGCGCGAATGTTAAAAAAACGTATGTTTTTTTTTCTATAGATCTTCATCTATAGAAAAAAGTTCATCATTCAGATGTTAACTTAAGTTCAGGTATATGCACTAGGGTGGGTCATTTTTCAAAAAATTCGATTTTCTGAAGATAATAGTTACAAAACGGTGCCATTTGATATTTGATTATCACTCTTATTTTTATTATATTTTTAATTTAAGTTTTTCTGCCTCCGGATTTGATTAGTAATTTTCTTAAGATGTATGGAACTTCAAAAAAAAAAGTTATTATTTTCGACTTTTTTTTCGTCTCTTTTGGCTCCATAACTATAGAAAAGCTATTTCCAGGTAAACACAATACTCAAACATAGCTCAAGTTGCAATAAAAAGTAAAAACATAGATATCAACTGTGGTCAGTACAAAATGTACTGAAGTTTCTATGAAATCTTTCAATTAGATCCGGAGGCAGAAAATTAATTCCGATGGCCAAATAATTTTGCACACTCTTTGTCGACCTAATTACGGAACTATTGACAACTGTTGCTAGTAAAAAACAAATACTTTTTTTTTCTTCATACATCAGTGACCCACCCTAATATGCACCATGCAATAAACATACAATGTAATATGCTAAATTATATTACTTTGTACCGTTTAATATTTATAAGTACCTACATACTTAATGATTATCATCAAATAAAGAAACCGTCATCTTTTAACAAAATGTTACGTTAAGATGCTTATTTACTCATACTTGTATGTTTTATGCTTTATTAATAAACGGAAGGAGGATAACACTGTATGTAATTTTTTTAGAGAAACAAAGTCAGCCAAAACACGCTTACAAAATGTCTTTGCGTGCGCTGCCCGGTCCAAAATATTATTTTTTAGTACAGATGGTGTACTTTTTAGGCTCTAGTGCAAGAAGTGGGTCATTTTACGTCAAATCCAAAACTTCGGAGGGCCATCTGTACTAAAAAACGTCGTATGAGACATGTGCAAAAACGATATTCGTAACTCGTGTCGATTTAAAACACTCCCTATCGGTCTTGTTTTAAAACATCGCCACTCGTTTCGAATTTCATGTTTTTCGCACTTGTATCGTAATGTACTATTATACGACGCTTTCCATTCTTCACTTAACTACTTCAGCAGCCAGTGTTTCAATCACTCTTTCCCTTATCCTATGGCAAAGCATATACTCTTTGGTTACTTACTCGTGAGAGTTTTTTTACGTAGACACTTCCAAGACCCTAATATAAGTACCTAATTATATCTTCTTGCCACCAAGAGAAGAGGTCATGTCATCCATTTTGGTTGTCCGAGAATGTGAAGTCTCTAGTTAGTCGAAAGCATGGACAAGAACCAAATGACGAGCTGATTCTCGAAAAACAACGCGTCACGTCAACTCCAAACAAGTGGTCAAATTAAGCGGACGCCACTCGATAACTGTTGTAATTACGCGTGAATCCGAACAGAGTCGAGGTCGACAATTTATCCCGACACTAACCGTCAAATTTAAATAACGAATATTTCATCACTGTCTTCACAAAATTAACCAATACGGTACACTTCTACTGTAAATATTTAAGGTTAAGATACAGTTTTGATCAATACTGCCGCAAGAATTTCTTGTAAGACAAGCGTATATGTCAAGATTCTCTTTTTAAAAAACGTAAGACCATTAAATCGTAATGAGTGGCCGAAAGTGGTTCCTTTGTATGACCACGTGCCACTATACGGTACAATGGACTAACTACCGTTCGATGTAATACAATGGTTAGAAATAATTGTACAATTAATGTAGTAAATTGTTGGTTAAGTGTGTACGGTGTTTCAAGAAAATGTTTTGAAGAAATATCAGTTGACGATTGAATTACAACTTTAAAAGTTGACGATAAAGACTATAGTAGTTCCGATTATTTTTAACAAATAATTTGTATGAAGGCGGATTGTACAGTAGCTTAATGACACTTGAAACAGTCGAAGTCAAGGAAGTAATTGGAAGTCAAGATGAAGTAGATTTTATTTAAAGAGAACCAGTTATAATATAATTGTAACTTCGAATAAAAACTTTTCACTATCGATGGAGTCTTAATAACAGTACTTCAAAATGGTTGGTTTTGATTATGATTTATTTTTGTCTGTGGTATAATTACACATATTTAGAAGTGATAAAAATAAGACGTTAAAAGTTTGTGATTGAGTCGCAATCAAATATAAAGCTTTCAGTTATTATAGTTACACAAAAAAATAAACGTACGTACGCTTCAGTGCATTCGCTTGTGACTGTCTACTTTTTGTCAAACACAATAAGAAACCTACAATGTGACCCGAATACGTAACAAAACTAACGATATCGACTTACTACACAAACCAAGAGGGTAAGTATGAAAAATAAATTAAAATCCCATTTACTCCCCATTGTAGCCTGACCACAAAAAGGATAAGACAAGAGCAGCTAATTCTATAAAAGCAAAGGGTGTTATACAATGGATAGACAATACAAACAACCACAAAATATAAACCAACCAAAAATCTACGAAACTAACAATTCTGAACTTTAAGTCTTCAAAAATAAAGAAGCAGCGTACGTTCCAGGGTATATGAAAATATTTTAGATTCGTACGTATCAAGATATGGTATCAGTTAATTTTTCCACTCTGATGCCTCGAGTGAATGGCGAGGCTCAGTTTGGCCCTAGGGGTGACTGATTTGGTAAATCAGACCGTTCTCACGGTAACTAATACTGACAATACTCTACGGACAAAACCTTTACATTGTCCAACCAAACAGACGAAACGTCTAAATCGCGAATTAATAAGAAGAGGGAACAGAAGTCACCTAATAGATTAAAGTATGTATTTTACTGAATAAACACTCTCCTCAACATTGAAGCATAGAGTCGAGTTCACTATTTCAAATATAACTAAAAGCAATATTCATGTACAAAGCCAAATAGTCTCACAAAACTGAATGGTATGTATTATCCTCAATACAGGTAATTGGGACGGTCATCGTGTTCAAACAGGGCGTCCACAATCGCTGTTTGTCCAGACGCAGTTACTACATGCAGGAGCCGCAAAGATTCTAAACAAACAGCAAAGACACTCACAAAGAGCCGGTGAAGTGGCTAGACGGACCAGATCCGACAATGGTGGGCTGCCTGTGAAGTAACCAAATATTATCACGCACCGCTTGACTCCGCGCGGGCCCCAAACAAAACCGACGAATAATGAATGAATTGCCCAGTTGGCTAAAAGATCTTTCAAACTGGAGCGCTTTTTTAAACATCTGATACAGAATGATGAAACAGTTATTGAAGAATACTTTGAATCAAAGATACAAAAAGGCCTGTTTGTGAAGAACACTAAAAGTATTTCTTCGTGAAAGGAAACTCGAGCTGGCTAGAAGCGGAGTAATTTCATTTTCTGTATATAGGAATTTAAGTTTTTTGTACCGGGAACTAAACAGCATCTGTTCGTGAAGAAACAATTAATTTAATGCGAGTATTTGTTGGCGAGCGGAATACACCACAAAAGGGGATTATTACCATGTCCAGGCCGCGGGCGACGTTCGTTAGCGCCGATTCTGAGACAATTCCAGTTTCGCGAATTCCATCGCACAATACGCACCAACAATCCAGCGGCATCACAATAGACTTATTGTCATAAAAATAGCCAATACGAAAATGACGGGTTACGAACAGCTTTGTAAGAGCCGAACTTTCAGCCATTATGAACAATTCTTTGTTCAGAATATCCTCGGGGAGTCGCGAGACAACATCCACAATGCCACCGTGAAACGTATTTATAAACGTTATGATATGAATGAATAATATTCACCGTCTTGTGTCCATTGTTGCCGACAATACCGACAAATCGAGGCCTTGGACTTGTACAATTAGGATTAGATACTGGAATGGCGAGGTACTAACTAACCCACATTTTTCAGAGAGCAGGGACACAAAAGCGTTGAAAATTCAACGCGAGTTAAAAACAAAACAAACATAGGTAAGTAAAATACCGCGTCCGCAGCGGGCGCCATTGTCAGCGGGACAGAATGAGGAATAGGAGATAAAGAAAAAGGTAAAAAAGATTGTGTCGTTTTTCTGTTTGAACAATGCGCCGTGTCACCGCCGCCATGTTGGATTCTGAGGCGCGTGAGTCTGACAATTGGCAAGGGTCGATTTTATAATGTATGCTTTGCGACGCTTTCTCGGTAAACCACTTGAATTATGGGCTTGTTTGGAAAGTTATTGTGGTGACTCTTAGTTAAAGCGTCGACGTATTCACTTTTAGTAATTCTCTTTAGCTTCGCTAGTGTAACATGTTACATTTGATTTGTGGCAGTGTATTTTTCATGCTACTATTTTTCCACTATTTACTAAAGAGTCCAAGGTTGTCAAAAGAAATAGACGATTAGCTTAGGTCCAAAAAAGCCTTGTCTTTTAAAGTTGCATTTAACTAATCGACTAAATCAACAAACCAAATAATCCGATTGTACTGAGCCTACTCACGATCTTGCACAGATTAACCCATGAATTCCTCCAAATCGTCTCCTTTTGCGAATACCATTGTCACTGATTCACGATTTTTTGGTCAATTTGCAGAATTGCGGGTCCGTGCGATCGATTGCGATTGGTCACAAGGTTGTTCACCTACGTTTTTATCGTTAGTCTCTGTCTTAGCCTACACGGTTTTCCTGGTACAGATCTATTTCTTAGTATCATCGTGACTTTGATTGTCGTGAGTAGTAAATGTTGGAAGATAAAATATTAATTAGGTTTTGAGAAGGCCAGTAGCAATACTAGTAGCCGATAAGAAGCAAATTAAATGTTCCGACTTTTGATTGATGTAAATCTTCAAGAA
Organism: Thaumatotibia leucotreta; assembly: GCA_025490895.1. Classification (NCBI taxonomy): domain Eukaryota; kingdom Metazoa; phylum Arthropoda; class Insecta; order Lepidoptera; family Tortricidae; genus Thaumatotibia; species Thaumatotibia leucotreta. Next base: position 44,661 of record JALPQI010004812.1, read on the forward strand.
TAGATACAAAGGCAGAAAAACTATTCCAATTTGTACTTCGTAATAGCTTCAAATTACATTCATCGTAAATAAATATAACAAGATTCATGTTCGGGTAAGTTACATTAAAACTGATCTAAATTGTATCGCTAGGATAATCTTATTGAAGAGTTCTTGATACTCATATTTTAAAGACAAACGTCAAATCGCGTAAACTTAAGACCCGTTTGTCTTTAAAATATGAGTGATAATCGTGAAAGTTTCAATCAATATAGTTCTTGATACTATTAGGCAAAATCCATACCAGCAGTTTTGTAGCCTCCGTAACTCCGTATGTAAGTACATATATTTTACTTCATACTAGACTTTACTTTTACATTTTACAATAATATGTATAGGTATATAAATTATAATTATATTATTCCGCCACTTATTTGCCACGTTGGTAGCAAATAAGTAGAAGTACACCTACAGGCCGCATGATAACTAATCAATAATTCATAGTATGCTCCTCTTTCATACTGCAATAATTAAATTAGGAATTGCATTACAAAGGAATATGCAATTATAGAACATGCTTTGAAATTTTGCACTTGATATTTTTTAGAGAATGTCAAAACAGAATTGGGAAACATTATCTTCCATTGAATTAGATTTTACTTTTTAAGACTTTAAGTTTGACTTGCAAATTCTCGGGTTAAGACAATAACACGAGGTTAAAGTAATAGTAGTATAAAAAATGAAATTAAATAGTTAACCCCGAGTTAGTTGAATAATCCTAGATTGTGCAAGTGAGGAGTCTCGTAATTTGTAACCCAATTTGAGTTTTACGACAAATAAAGCGATTTAACGACTGGGTACCACTTATTCTGGATCAGGCAATTCAACTCTTTGCTACCTAGATCAGGGGCCCGTTTCTCGAAAGCTTGTAACTTGTAATACAAGTGGAAGTCTCTTTTTGACACTATTAATTAGACAAGGACTTCCGCTTGTATTACAAGTTACAAGCTTTCGAGAAAAATGCCCCAGCAGGCCTAGCCAAGATGCTATTCTGGAATCGTTTACGATAAGCGATAAGTAACAAATGTGTGAGAACGACAGATTCGTACGAAAATTCACGTGATCATTTCTGTATATTATTATGGTCACGTGGCTTATCGCTTATCGTATACGATTGCAGAATCGAATCTTGACTAATCCTCCATGTAATCAGACATCATGCTGTAGATCTTCACACAGCCATGTCGACCTAATTGCGTTCCTTAAAAAACTTACATTGTTACTTTTTGCTTACATTCCCAAAAAACTTAAACCATACTTGAAATTAATCGTTTTCACACCTTTCATTGGCATCGGAGCCAGTAGTCGGCCTAAAATAACAACCTTTTGTACAAGATATTGGATTCTTAGATTGCGTGCACAATCTTTTATGTAAGTTTTTTCTTTTTTTCGTTGACAAAGAGATTTGATTCGATGACGGATTCCATGAATGGGTTTGGATATGACACCTGAATCTAACATCCCATTGAATTGTTCGATTCATTCTTTGTTCGAAGGAGGATCAGCCGGATACCGGGTTTGTTAAAATTTAAAGGTTTTTTCGGGATAAAAACGGGTCGTTAGTGAGAAGCGGTTGATAACGCCATAAATCTACCAGTAATATACCTAGTTTGCGTTGTAAAATATACTAAGTTACTAAGAATCGTTCATTGCAATACACCAACCAGTCAAGTAACATTTTTTTATTGGTTTCTTCTTACATCCTAACCATAAAATAAAATAAAAAGCATGTTCCTATAATTGTTTGTTTTTGCGATTTATCGTAATCCCCACCCCCAGCGCAGTTGAATATAATTAATATCACCAGAAAACAATTGAATTCGTAAATATTTTTTTTTACTTGCAAAATTTCGAATTGTAAAAGGTAACAATCGATGAAGGAATTCAACTTTTTAATTTTGATTATTTTAGTCGATACTGCAGTTGTAAATAAATAATAAACATTTTTTTTAATTTAAATTTAAAATGGCCACTCTAATCTAAAGGGCCTTGTCTAGTCACTTTATCAATATTTAGAGTTATCGCTATTTTAGAAAACCGAACAATCTCTAGGAAATCAATTCACATGGCATGTGTAATTGTGCATATTAATCGCTACTTACGAACTCTGCTCCTCCCTAATCCAATTTTCTCACAAAACCTACAATTACAAACTCACAGCAAACTCATTTGGCAAAATCACGCCTATTTTTCTCATGAGTAACTCGCACAACTCGAGATTTGAGTCTCGAGTCAGCAATCAACACAGCGTGATGGGTCAACCCATCTTTAAAAAGTTAAGAAAAGGGGGCAAGAAGTCCCGCTGGGACGTTGTATGGAAAATGTTATGATGCATTATAGTAGGAATTATGAATTAATTTATTGATGTAAGTTTAAGTGTGATTAATGCGTTTGAAGTGCTAGTTATTTAGCATGAAAATGTGTTAAATTTTGTGAGCACTTACCGAGTTCTTACAGTGTAAAAAATCATTACGTCATCATTTTTCCCAATATACAAAATACACTCTAGCTTTATTAATTTTATTACATTTGTCATGATTAGTATAATATTGGCCGTGTGGTGACGGCAATAAGAATACATTTGTCACCAACCCAACTCCTCCTGCGGGTGTGGTAAGAGTCGACTAAGGGATTGAAGTGTCACTGACCATTATTTTATAAGAGATTGATGATGGGCAGCAGCGTCATCATAGTGGACACATTCCTGCGATCACCAATCCGCTTGCCCAGCGTGGCGATTATGGGCATTTACCTCCTAATGCGTTTATACGCATAGTTAATAGGAGAGGCCTTCATCCAGCAGTGGACTATCACAGGCTAATGATGAGGTATAATATGTACTTTTTATATTGATTTAAACTTTCACGATTATCAGTATCACTCATATTTTAAGCGGGACTTAATCGCGTCAACTTTCCTTTAATTCTATACTGACGTTTCAGACATGACGTTTACATCCATGGTCGCAGGCAGACTGGCGAGAAAATTTGTCAATACCTTTTAGCTGCGCGGATTTTACGAACTACCCGCACTTGGTCTTGATTATTCACCTCTAGGCTAGGGTTGTCACTAAGCCACACGGAGTTTCGTTTCGGACACCGAGCTGAGCGGTCGCTTCCCAATTATCCTGCCGCTCCTTTAAGGCCCAATTGTCCCACGAAGACAATAGGCGCCGATACCAGATGTGCACGCAACATTTTTGGGTGCTAATATTAGAGAAAGCCCTTGAGCCCGACTTTAAATTCTGCTTACAATTACGCGAATAGTGTTATCCTATGTATTCTAAAGTGCCGCGTTCATATAATATTTTCGTGTCTCAGTGAGTGTATGCAAGTGCGTGTTAGTGCGTTTGATAACCCGCGACATCGTGCGCAGCCGCATGCCTCGCGCGACCAGGCGCAAGCGTAGCGGATACAGCCGCATATAACACCTACACCCTCAGCAAATTTGGTGAGATCGTTTTGATTTAGATTTTTTGTTGCAAAATCAAGGCATTGTTATGCTCCTGACAAACTGATATGGACCTGACAAACTCAATCTCAACCTATCTAATCTAATCTTGAAATCTCCTTTCACCTCTCTAACTTAAATTAAAATTAAGTTTCAAGTTTTTAAGTAAATTGTTATGTAAGTTTACATTGTGTAGGTGTTTAATACTATGTCGGATTATCATTTTCATGAAAAGTGTTCAATCAATGTGTATATTTGTATGTGTGTGTATAATTATGTGTATTGTGTATTTGGTTATTTTAATCTTATGTCGGATTATCATTTTCGTGAAAGTGTTCAATCGTACGAAAGTGCGCGTGATACGCGAATGTGAACTTGTGAAGTGTCCCACTATGTAAATACATTTATGTGTAAAACGTTTACAGAGTCTAGTGAGTGCGCGAACGTTCCCCGGTCGGACCCCGCAGTTGCCAACACACTGCTGCAACGAGTTTATAATTAAAAAAGCATACAATTCAGGGGAGATCAAACCAATTAATTTTTTACTTTGTATAAATTATTTGCCAAAAATTACTTAAGGCCTACATACATGTCGCAAATAGATGCAGCCCGAGTGGAAAAAAATGTGCTGCTGATTTTAAGGGTGAATATGAAGTACCTACTTACACTATCGCAAGAGACTTAAACAATAAAAATAAACCGCACACCGTTAAATGCACATTGAGAAATTAAATATGTACTACCACATTGACAAATCTCCGCAGGTATGTCAATCATTTTCCCACGTTTCACTCACGGTGAATATGTCTGGTAACAGCAAGCCATAAAATCACTAAAAAGTCGGAGAAATTCTAATAACTACGAACAAATGGCCTAAATTGTCATCATAAAACATTTTGAATAGGTCCCGACATTTGCGAGATACAAGCCTGGCAGAGATAAGGCTTTTTTTAAGAAAGTGGTACAAAAATCTATAAGCAATAAGCAACCCCTAGGGGATATCGTAAAAATCCACAAAACAATTGCGCTTTTGTTGACCAGATGTTTGCATAAGATTTAAGTACACGTGCAGGCCTGTTAAGCATGTCCATTTTGGTAAATTCATTTTGTATTAGTTTATCAATTTTGGGAAAGTGTCTGAATCTAATGTAATGTGTGTGCCATACAAATATTTAGTGTTTTTAATTTTATAGTGGCCAGTGAGTGAATTAAAGTGAGTGTGAGAATACAATATAAACGTTCCTTGTAATAGTGAAGGACGCTGCGGCACGCGACAACTAATAATTTAGAAATGTATCCCTTTTTTTGGGGCAAAAAAAGGGATACATTTCTAATAATGCAACAATTTGTTTATTGTGATACAATACTGGTTAAACGTTATTACTAAGAGTTAGTGAATTGGATGTTTCGTCGGTGTACATGTGGGTAATTGATCTATTATTAGCCAGGAGGTTGATATTTAGATATCGACAGACCCCCAACAAGAATGGAAGACGGTGTTAGAAAGAATGCTGGCCCACTCTGGGGGAAAAATAGGGAAGACCTGTACTCTACGTTGGCCTGTTGTACTGTACGTTGCTACTGATGATAGAGAAAAAAAACAGTATTGAAGTGTACCGTAATGGCTGTGACGAGCGATGTTTCTCGGACAAGATAAGAACTATATCGACAGCTTTAAATTAAGTGTTTAATATAGGTATATTTAAGTGTGAGTTATAGTGGTGTAGTAGTTATGGTTTTAATACTGGACAGATACAGACAAACGCGCTTGTGAAAAGAGTCACGTGCCTGGAACAAACAACGACAGCAGATAGTTCATCGCACCTGAAAATACTTGCATCAAAATGGAAAACGTTAAAATAATTTATCATGTAAGAGATGTAACAAATAATCTTATGGCCGTTAGTCAACACTACGTTCAAGAAAAGTCTCGTGGTTTTATGCAGCTAAAAGAAAAAACGATCGGAACAAGGATTATGTTTACTTCACATACACATGTCATGATATGCTTCAATTTCAAGATATGCTGGATATATCAAAAAGAAAAAAAAGTACTGGAAGACCATGAAAGAAAGATGGGGTTGGGAGCACAATGCAGTCACATATTTAGTATATATTACACATCAAGTATAGTATCTATCTACCTCATGCTGGCTTCACGATGCCTTGTATTCGGGTCGGCTCCACCTCCTGTCTCTCCTACTATCCTGACTGCGAACCCTACACTCCGTCCTATCTACTTGGTGCTCCGGTGTCTCGGGCAGGTTGTTGATGCCTGCGGTGGGGCGGCGGACGTTGGTGCTAAACGAGTAGGGTGTGCTCGAGTAACCGAATTGCTTTAGTGTTTGAGGTTCAGTCGGTGTGGTGTGAAACTGACATTCACCATCGACTCGGTACCACTTATGGTGAGGCAGGACGGACATGCGAACACCATATGCCATTTTGCACTAACACTTCCTCCCTCTCGTAGTCACCTCTTCCGAGTCCTTGCAGCAGAACTGCTGGCTGGAGTGGCCACTAGTATCAGTATCAGTATCAGTATCAGTATCTAGGCTAGGGTTGTCACTAAGCCACACAAGACGGACAACATCAAATTCAGAGTTAATGTTTACCCGTTTGTCGTTAAAAATAATTATATACTTTTGTTTATCACTGAAAGGGTATAAAACTAAACATAATCATCTTTCAAATATATCAATATAATAATATGTACAATACCATGTTATAATTATTTAACGCAATAAAATAGTAGGGAATAACGACATAACTTACAATAATGTAGCCTTGTCTAATCGTTTAACGTTTTATTCCTTTAATTCTTATAACAGCTTTCTGTCACTTTCGTCTCTAAGCCACCGCTAAGCCCGTCAAGCTGACACATTAAAACATTCAAAATGTCATTAAAACATTCAAATTCACATACGAACATACACAAAATTATACACCCCAAGATAATAAAAAGGCATTTTATCCATAAAATTACCATAAAGCATAATTAGCCTTTTTGTGATACAGTCTTGTCCATAGACAAAATAGTAAGTAGCTATGTATTCACCAAGATAACTTTGCACCTGGCGTCCATTACGCCGCATACTAGCGGCATGTAAACTTAAATTGGTGGATTTGTATGGTGCGCGCACGCACCCTCGTCTGACACAATAAGTCATGTTTACATTGTAGAATGTATAATTTTATAGAGAAATGTGGTCATGAGAAAATTAGGCCGGTCAAGATTACATTATGGGAAGCTGTGGTGTCTCGGATAATATTTTACTTGAATTTTAATTTGTATTCCTTTTGACCCTTTCGCCTCACGCCTGTTTGGGCAGCTCCAAAAATATGTAAGCGATTTTGAACTTTATGCATTGGATATACTTTCTGGAATGTGTACTATACGGTTAGACTACGCATGCTGGTGATTTTTTTATAACTAGGCAAAGCGCGCATAGGCCACCTGGATTTTAAATAATAATAAAACTCTTGTGAAACTAAAATTCTTGTGAAACTTTCATTTTGGACTGTTTATACAATACCGATAGGTGATCCGTTGGCTCATTTGCCACAGCTACAAAACTTCCATAATAATTATTTATTATGGAAAGTGCCGTCGCCTTGAAGCTTCGAATCGATCCAAAAATACCACGAATGTGACTTCTTGCATTTCTATATCTCTAAACTAACTAAATACGTAAATAGTATCTAAATTCATGCTTGATGCGGTATTCTTAATCGCAGCAAACGCATTTTTACCTATCACATCATCAGCCTATCTCATCCACTGCTGGACGTAGGCCTCTCCTATTAACTATGCGTATAAATAAACGCATCAGGAGGTAAATGCCCATTATCGCCATGCTGCGCAAGCGGGTTCGCGATCGCAGTAATGTGTCCACTATGATGACGCTACGAGTACTGCCCGTCATCAAACTTCTATCAAAGAATGGTCAGTGACAATTCAATCCCTTAGTTGATAACTGCGGGAAGAGTTGGGATGATGACAAAATATGTAGTCTTAGGTACTACTGTCATGTTTAAAAGGCTCCTTTTAGCGGTATTTTTAACCGACTTCAAAAAGGAGGAGGTTTACAATTCGACGAAATCTTTTTTTTTTTTTTATGTATGTTCCCCGATTGCTCGAAGACGCGTGGACCGATTTGAAAAATTCTTTTTTTGTTTGAAAGGGTATACCTTCTAGTTGGTCCCATTGTCGTCCGGTCCAGATCTGATGATGGGATCCTGGAGAAATCGAGGGAACTCTTCAAATGTTGTAGGCACACATGACATTTTTCATTTATTTTCGAAAGCCAATCAAGTATTTGCGTCTAGTAATGAACGTTTTAAGTCGGTGAGCTGATGATGGAAGGTACAACTCCTTAGAGATTAGGAGTTGGGCAATAATTCTTTAAATATAACACGTTTCATGGTTTTTGGCAGCTATTCCAGTATTTGCCTTTAGGTGGTCATAGGCTCATGTTGGTGAGCTGATGATGGAAGGTACAACTCCTTAACGATTAGGAGTTAAAGGATAATTCTTTAAATATAACATATTACATGGATTTTGGAAGCTATTCAAGTATTTGCCTTTAGGTGGTCATAGGCTCATGTTGGTGAGCTGATGATGGAAGGTACAACTCCTTAGCGATTAGGAGTTGGGCAATAATTCTTTAAATATAACACGTTTCATGGTTTTTGGAAGCTATTCAAGTATTTGCCTTTAGGTGGTCATAGGCTCATGTTAGTGAGCTGATGATGGAAGGTACAACTCCTTAGCTATTAGGAGTTGGGCAATAATTCTTTAAATATAACACGTTTCATGGTTTTTGGAAGCTATTCCAGTATTTGCCTTTAGGTGGTCATAGGCTCATGTTGGTGAGCTGATGATGGAAGGTACAACTCCTTAGCGATTAGGAGTTGGGCAATAATTCTTTAAATATAACACGTTTCATGGTTTTTGGAAGCTATTCCAGTATTTGCCTTTAGGTGGTCAATAGGCTCATGTTGGTGAGCTGATGATGGAAGGTACAACTCCTTAACGATTAGGAGTTAGAGGATAATTCTTTAAATGTAACATATTACATGTATTTTGGAAGCTATTCAAGTATTTGCCTTTAGGTGGTCATAGGCTCATGTTGGTGAGCTGATGATGGAAGGTACAACTCCTTAGCGATTAGGAGTTGGGCAATAATTCTTTAAATACAACATATTTCATGTTTTTTTAAGCTATTCGAGTATTTGCCTTTAGGTGGTCATAGGCTCATGTTGGTGAGCTGATGATGGAAGGTACAACTCCTTAGCGATTAGGAGTTGGGGGATAATTCTCACTAAGCGGAATACTAACTCAAGTCATTAAAAGCCCCCGCCTACGGGGTCGGGCTTCTAACACTCTCGTTGGTAATACCGTACTTACCTCCCTAGATGCACAATGTACTTTTACTTAACCTATTTTATATTTATACTATACTAAAAAGCAAAAAATAAAATATTTTAAAAATAAAAATTAAACCGCCTTCAAAAATACGCTGGAACTAAAAAATGCAAAATAATTTTGGTCCCTACCACTTAGGATTTCCTACCCAAACCTTTAAACCTTTTACCCTATTCATTGAAATAAAATATGATTCCTAGGTACCCCACTGATCTCAGTGAAGTCGGTGCCAAGACACAGAACAACAACAACTAAATAATATTACGTATACACTTCATAATATTAATAATTTTTTGATTTAATTTATAATATTTTGAAGAGTATACCCTAAAATAATAACTAACCCTAAAATATGAGTGTGATGTAGCCTGTGGACGTATTTGTCTTGGCACCGACTTCACTGAGATCAGTGGGGTACCTAGGAATCATATTTTATTTCAATGAATAGGGTAAAAGGTTTAAAGGTTTGGGTAGGAAATCCTAAGTGGTAGGGACCAAAATTATTTTGCATTTTTTAGTTCCAGCGTATTTTTGAAGGCGGTTTAATTTTTATTTTTAAAATATTTTATAAACACTACAATTTACGGCACAAAACAATATAATGACCATTTTATTTTTCGATTGCATGATTAATTCAGGAAAATTACAATATAATCTGATGTTAAAAATAATTCTAACTATCCTGTACATACCTATTTAAAAACTCTCTTTGATATCTGCCAGTATTTTCTATGAAAAATGACACCCGTATTCAACCGCGAACCATGAAAATGCCGTGTGGTGACGGCAATAAGAATAGATTTGTCACCACCCCAACTCCTCCTGCGGGTATCGTAAGAGTCGACTAAGGGATTGAAGTGTCACTGACCATTATTTGATAAAAGACTGATGATAGGCAGCAGCGTCATCATAATGGACACATTACTGCGATCGCCAATCCGCTTGCCCAGTGTAGCGATTATGGGTATTTACCTCCTAATGCGTTTATACGCATAGTTATAGGAGAGGCCTACGTCCAGCAGTATTATCTTAGGCTGATGATAGAACCATGAAAACAATAAAATCGTAGGTAGATTATGGATATTTTTTGACCTGTTCGTTTACAATTTTCGTAACTTCTATAAAAAGCAAATAAACATAGGTTAAAACTTTAAGCGTACATATCAAATTATCGCACAAAAAACGCACAAATCGCGTTTACGCGTCTTAAACCGTCAAGGCGTCCAAACAGCGCGATCCTGAGTTATGGCGCGGGCACAATGCGTAATCAATAACAATTTCACTACGGGAATGTACTTGATTTGTGGGGTATGACTACGTTACTGGATACGCCAGGGAATACTCCCTGGCGTATCCAGTAACGTAGTCAAGTGCAATTTAAAAAAAAAATCTTGGGACATCTTACACAAATCGACCTAGTCCCACGGAAAGCTCAATTAAGGCTTGTGATGTGGGTACCAGGCGACGATATATATAATAGATAGATACATATAAATACTTAAATACATACACAGCCATGACCAAGGAACAAATATTTGTGATAAAATAAATTCACAAATAATGCCCTCGCCGGAATTAGAACCCGGAACCTCCAGCTTCGTAGGCAGGGTCACTCATCATCATCATCATCATCCTATCCTAGCCGGTTTCGGCCACGGCGACTGCATTCTGCTGAGAGCGTCGCTGATGAGCTCTTAGGTGACTGACATAGCCGATTTTTGCAACGAATGTACGACCACAATCGCTGCAAGTCAGATTCGTTTCGTTCTTTGATTTATTTGTTTGTGTACTGTGAAAATGACTTCCGATTTTTTATTTCATTGCAAGTTTGAGAAAAGCACTATACAAATCTCGGCGAGAAACTAGGTTCCAGGCCGCGTATCTCTATTTGGCCTTCGGCCAGATATATCTACTTGGCCTGTAGCCCTTCGTTTCCCGTCCTCTATAGTAATGTGCTATTTATTAAATATCTTCGATGATTGTATGTTAACAACGTGTGGTTGCCGGTTAAGAATAGCGCCAATCTATCTCCTCCTTGGGTGTCGTAAAAGTCGACTAAGGGAGGGTCACTACCAACTAGGCTACGGAGGTTGACTGTAACTGACTATAATTGTATCTCCTGTCTGCAAGCCTAACCATCATCACATCATCATCAGCCCTATGTCAGTCCACTGAACAACAGCCTTTCCTTAGCCTATGCGTATGAACGCATTATGGCCTGGATGCTTAGCCAAGTGTAGTATACCGTGTGGTGACGGCAGTAAGAATACATTTGTCACAACCCCAACTCCTCCTGCGGGTGTCGTAAGAGTCGACTAAGGGATTGAAGTGTCACTGACCATTTGATAAAAGATTGATGATGGGCAGCAGCGTCATCATAGTAAACACATTACTGCGATCGCCAATCCGCTTGCCCAGCGTGGTGATTATGGGCATTTACCTCCTAATGCGTATAGCATAGTTAATAGGAGAGGCCTACGTCCTGCAGTGGACTATCATAGGCTGATGCATGCTTAGCCAAGTTGCCAATCGCTAACGCTTAGTAGCGTATCGTAGTTTTCCCTCTCTGTCACTCTTTTGTATCAGTGCGACAAAGACAGTTAGCTGCCTTTCGTTTACGATTGACGATTAAGCGTTAGCGATTGGCAAATTGGCTAAGCATCTACTAACGCGAACACCGAAGTTCGTGCAGTTTTGGGATTTGCCTCTTTCATACCAACGAAGGCGTCATGAGAATGAGAGAAAAAATCCCCGAAATTCGCGGATTTCGAAGTTCGCGTTAGGGCCGCTGGCCACAACATTGGTCTAAGGCGACCAGCGGCGAGCGAATCTATGAGTGGGAGCGGGAGGCCGATATGGGTACGAGAGGGCACCATACGTTTTCCGCTAAGTCGGTCGCCTTAGACCGATGTCGTGGCCGCGGCGTAAGGCGACCAGCGGCAAGCGACTATACAGTCTGTCCCAAGGAGAAGTGACCGGTTCCCTATGGATACGCAATCAAAATGTATGAAAATGACAATTTTTTTGCGCGATTTCCTTGTTGGTCCCATAACAAAAGTTGTACAGTATGACCTATACAGTGTGTCCCAGGAAGCTGGTCACTTCACTCTGGGGCACACTGTATAAGTTGGAGCGAGAGGCCGATAAGTATCAAAACTTTAATTCCGTTGTTCACAAAGTGTGACCATGCTGACATTTTGTTTAATTTTCCGCCAAGAATGCAAGTAAAATTTCACTGGTCACTTTACATCGGCTCTTCTTGATACTTTACGTCCTACGTTTGCGTCTGCGCATCGAATCCGCGCTAAGTATTATAGATGGCGCGAACGTTCAAAACACCGCGGTTACTTATTGTCCGTTAGTTATTTTATAACTGTGCCCAATGCGCCAAATTGTCCGCACAATGCATTGTGAGCTAAATAATGTTCAGATGTTTTGATTGTAAAAGCATTGTAGGATATTTGTCAAGAAATTATGGTTTGTGAGCTTTTGAGATAGGGGTTAGTATCTTTCGGTATATATAATATATAGGTACCTACTTAAATGTAAGTAATTATGTATTTATTGTGGAACAACTCAAATTGGCCGTGTGGTGACGGCGAAATTTGTGTCTCTTGGCACGATATTCATGAAAACCCTGTAAGTAATAATTAAATTTATACAGTCTTCAGCTTCATTCAGGACTCAAAGTACAGGATGCTTAGCCAAGTTGCCAATCATCGCTAACGCTTAGTAGCGTATCGTGATTTTCCCTCTCTGTTACTCTTTCATATTAGTGGGACAAAGACAGTTAGCTGCCTTTCGTTTACGGTTGACGATTAAGCGTTAGCGATTGGCAACTTGGCTAAGCACCTAGGTACACCTGCGCCTTAAATATAATTTAAATCCCTTGTGCGCTCATTGATTTAAGTAAAAGGGGTAGATGAGTGAAGCTCATAGTTTGTCAACACGGCAAGCCATACCCGCACCAACACCGTCGCAATACTACACACTACTGTAATGTCTATGTGCACAATGCGTAATAGAGATAAAATAATACGAATTATGTGGTTGTGCAAACGACACCCCCATATTTTGCGCAATACACATGGAGCAACAGAGATATACATAGCAATTAGATCTTAGTGCAAGCAAGACATTCTCTCGATATTCTTTCTAATCTTAATTTTTCTAACAATCCCGCTACTCCTGGTACATCGCTTACCGAGTTTTGGGATTAGATATTGCCAATTTAAAGGGCTGACCTCTGATTGCATACATTTACAACGGTCATTCGGGTCTCACTTATACTGGACCGACTACGACGCCCGTTGCATCATCGGAATTACGCCTTTTACGCTAGTTCGGTAGCGTCGGAAAACAAAATCAATAACAATACGAGTAACGAGTACCTACTCATTTCATGATGAAACAGAATTAAAATGAAAGATGGTTTAATAGTGAATATAGTGCAATTATTTATATGAACGAATATTATTATTATCTCCTTTATTCAAATATTTTTTTAGGCTTAAGTTGCTATAATACGGTTATAAAAGTAAAATACAATACAACATACAAAATAAAATACAAAATATAAACACATTATAAAAACGTAATCTAGGATGCCGCCGGCAACGGGGCGGGCCCAAGCTGCTAAGGTCGCAGAGAGAGAGGAACCGACGGACTATCCGCGCCGTGTCCAGGATTACCGCCTTCGGGTGCGCCAAAGTATTTATAAAATTGCAACTTAGATTATTGGAACTCCGAAAATTTTTCTTATACAATTTAACTTCATAATGATCGGTATTTATAATAATCTTTGTTCATAATCATCATCACATAGAATTATTTATATTCATAATATTGTTTTTCATACATATTTTTAGTACTAACTTTTATGTTTATATAATTTTTCACTATACTTATTTTTTGCTATATATTCTAATGTTATAGGTTTTTATTTTTATCTGTACTGGTTTTATGTATGAATTATTTTTGTTTAATTAAATATAAATCGTACTATTACTGTAAACTAGCTACCTGCACAAATCAGGTTGTGGCAAAGTAAGTACTGTACTAAACGGGTTCCCTCTAAACTTTTTTTGTCCGAAACGCTTAGGACATAACAGACTTGGTATAATCTATTTTGGCATCAACTTAATGAGACAGAAACATCACTTGGCTTAAATAACAATATTTCGAATATTATTTTGTCCGAAACTATCTTGGCACATCATTAATTACGCCGAGTGTTATAAGACAGAAATTAGATTTGCCCTTTTTTTTGGGCATGTAGCCACATGTTCGAAACTTGCCTTTTTCGTCAGGCAGAATTTGCTGTGAGGGTGAAAATTTCTGCAGTGAGCGAGCGAAGCAAGCGAACAAAACCTTCCGGGGCAGATCCGACTCGGATAGGTTAGGTTAGAAGACTAAGGCGGGAGCTTTGCTCCCGCCTTAGTCTTCGAGGTTATTTTTTTTTTAGCAACCTAGAAAGTACTCAGCTCAGTAACACAGTAAGTAACGTATAGAATATTACTACTACCTCGATTATATTGAGGTTGTAATTATTCCTTCTCTGTTATGCTAAAACAAACGGTGCCGATACTTTTTATGCACATCCAGATTATGCCTCATCATAAATAGGAGCATCAAAATTATGCTCGAATAATATTCGAACAACTCGAAATCTGCCACAAATAAATATGCTAAAGTTGAGTATGTCACAACAGTTTCTGCACAAAGCCCATTATGACTACATATTTTATGTTATTCATAAAAGAATTATACCACAACAGAGTGAACCTAATGGGGAAATGTTTATAAATAAACAATTTATTTCAAATAACTTTATGAGTATAGATTAATCTACTTGACGATTTTAGGAGGATAAAATTTCGAAATAAAAATCGTTATGAACATTGTAGGTAGAAGTATAATTTTTAGTAAGAAAAAAAGTATGAGAAAATTTTTTCGGAGTAATGATGATTATGAGTAAAAAACGGTATTAGTAAAAATATTCGAAGAAAAAATTGTATAAGTGCCAATATGGACCCACCGCCTTCTGCACATGACCCTTGATTCAGCCATCTAGCGAGAGACTCTTAAGACGTCGACGAGCACAGCCCCGCGCTGCGATCGATCTACCAGCACGATATTAAGCTTACAATAGTCCTGCTTGGCTACAATAGTCCTGTCCGTGATGATAGGTGTCGATCCCAATAGAGCGTGCTGGCACGACCATTTTCGAGAACTGGTGCAGTTGTGTACTACAGTATGGGCAGTATGGGCAGTATGGGCAGTATGGGACTTCAACGTCCACAAGGCCGTATTGAAGAGCAAGCTGCTGGTTTATAATACTGACTACGAGGTATTATTATTATTAATTACTCAAATGTAAGTACCATACATTGAACATACATTGAAATAATTAATAATTTGAATGTATGGTACTTACATTTGAACAGTAACATTTCAAATGTTACTACTCAAAACTATCGCTTAAAAGTCAATATACCAGCTAATTTGAAGAATGACGGTAAAACTTGTGGTCAAATGACTTTGCCCCACTAGTGAAAAAGAAGAAAATAGTATTCTTTACGGAAAAATACATTCACACATTCATAAGTATCTAAGCATTACACAAAAACATCATGTTCATGTGCAAATAATCAAACGTAGATCACTATCCATAAAGAGTTTCAAAAATACCTAAGAAAATGTATGTTTAATTTCATAATGTAGCCATTTTAATTTAGCTATTAATTTTATGTATAAAATAAATATTGCAAAATAGACTTAACTTTGTTACATTCGTTTTAAATACTAGGAGCGCATTAAAAAATACATGTTGATCAGGATTTATTTGCTGACGTTATGGCGTGACGATGTACGTGTTACTCTCGTAGGTTTTAGATATTTATCTGTTTCTCTCACTCAAAAACAAGAATCATTTAAAATTTTAATTGTCTAAAAAATATATTATCAAATTATAAACAGTACTTACGCATGAAAAGTGATTCCGTGAGTTTTGTTTTTATGTTTGAAGCTGTTAAAGCAGTAAAAAAGGCATGATTTTCGCTTTTATACTATACTATCGGTTCCAGAAATTTTGGCTCCTGACAAGCTGTTGACACATGGCCTGCCATCACACGACTAATTCAAAACAGGTCCCGGGACCTATATTCGATGGCACACTTTCGTGCGCCTGGTACCATATCTACCCCTTTTACTTAAATCAATGTGTGCGCTATACTAATTCTAATCGGGAAGCCCAAATGTTCAATCACACGGAGGACCAAGACTTCTTTTACGGTACCCGTGTGAATTCATCCCTAAGTAACGTCGCAGTGTGGAAGGGCGGTGCACTCAGCAGGTACGGTCCGCCTACCACTCGGAAAGAACTCCTGGCGCCGCGTGATACCCTGGTATCTGGGATTGTTTCTTTGACATTGTTTCTTTGGGACATGTTGGTTTGACGAAGCATGC
>JALPQI010004813.1:0-19778 GCA_025490895.1 Thaumatotibia leucotreta
TTTGCACATCTCCGCTCCTCACCGCGTCAGTGGAGCCGCACCCTTATACTAGTGTCATAGAGAGACATTATCAACATTAAGGTCTAAAAAACTTTAAACTCACGAATTATTTGGTCAACACTTACCTGACCCTGACTGTATATAGGGCGTCCCAAAACTACGGGACATGAAGGAAAAGTATCTCTAATATCGTACATAGGTTATTTTGGAAATAAGACTATGTTATTTTGAAAAGTTAGTAATTCTGCGTTCAGACATGCAGATTTCCTAAAAATTACTTACCTCGTCTGGGAATCGAACACGATCAAATATGGAAAAATAAACACCTGTTTTTATCCTGCTAAGCGAGACCATGTACCTAAAAAAATAATTCTTCTTAAGTAACATAGTATCTCAGAAGCAAGAAATAGGGTAAAATGACTAGAATTAATGATTGAATTTCCAAGAAAATTTTGTATTGCTGTCATACAAAATCTGTGAATGCAGTATTACTCGCCATCAAAAATAAGACTCTTTTTTACCAAAACAGTCTATGAACAAGTTTTACCTTCATGTCCCATAGCCGGATATACGGATATACCGTTCAATACCATAATCATAATCATATCGTTTATTGCTTTCATGTAAGTATATGGATCTTAAATAGTATTACAGTTCACATGTAACCTGTAAAGGCTGTGTGTGTTCACCTGTAAGGGCACAGCAATTACATTAAGTACTTAATTGTATAGGGAGGCATGCATTACAGCGTATGTATTAATTCAACTGCACAACAAATTTATTAAATAGTCAGATATACATTGAAACATTTTAATCGTTATATCTAGATTTACGGGATACGGGAGTTTCATACAATTTTTTACTAATAAACTTGTCCTGAATGGCGAGAGATAACTTTGAAATTTGAATGATCAGTCTGTGCTGGGATTGAGTAATAAATTTTCATTCAGCACAAAAGGGTTGTGGGGTATTTTTCATTTTAATTTGTTACGGTATGTAACATTCATATAAATACAGTTATTTATGATTACGACACAGTCCGTGTTTGTATTTATTCATAAATAAATCGTTCGTTATACTACGTTTCATTTCATTCTGTTATTTCCTACTACTTACTACAGTCCCCAAAATGTGAGAGTACATGTCCCGAGATTAATTGTTTATATTGGTACATACTACGTATAGGTGTTTATTGGTGATAACTGGAATAGAATGTGTGGCGCTCAGTAATATTAGATATTTTATTAGTTCTGTGTATGCTATGCCACTTAGTCGTAGAAAAAGTATAGTAGGTATGCAACGTTGTATTATTATATAAGTTCAAAAAATGCTCGCGACGTCTTCAATTGCGATTCTCGCCCTTCGGGCTCGTATCGCAACTCACGCCACTAGCATTTTTTGACCCTTATAATACCAGTATTGCATAAGCTACTATTTTCGTATCGTCGTGTACCTAATGATTTAATTCATACTTAAATACTAATATTATAAATGCGAAAGTAACTTTATCTGACTGTCTGTTACCTCTTTAGGTACTTTAAAACCGCTTGGCCGATTTTGTTAATTTTTAGTATGCAGATAGTGATCTGAGAAAGGATATCGGACAGTTTTAATTACGAAAATCATCTGTGTCTTTGCAGCTAGTACGTAATAAACCGCAATTATTTTTGTGTTCAAATTATAACCACCTTACACATTTCCACCGCTTCGCAATTATAATGCAATTTGTACAGCTGTGCATTGCGTTTATTAATGACGACAAATAGCTAAAGGCTGCTTTAGGGTTGAATGAAGGTTATTTGATATCAATGTGGGATATCAATAATGCCATGATATGCACAAAGTATTATCTGGTTGGAAAATTAAGTGATTATTTTAGATTTTTAGATAAAATAAAACTATGAAAACGGATAAATTTTTAACTCCATCCCGAAGTTTCGGACACTTTACAGGGTTCGTGGTCTGCGGGCGACTGATAATATACGCGTGGACAATATTTTAGATAATTTCCTCGGTTTACAACGAAAATTCACTATAAATCCTGTCACTACTCTACAACGCCATATATATGTATATGTATATATATATATATAAATCGGAGCTTAGATACGAGTTTTATTTCAAGTTGATAGCCACTGCACCAACTCGCGTTTTACGCAGCTTTGGCGAGAACCCTGACCAAACCTCGGGAGCAGTCGCGTCCGTGGGGTCGTTCCTCCCCAACAGCTCGCCACAAACTGCCCTGCCGTATTATTATTTATTTAAGACCCCGATATGTCCGACTGGGCAATGGCCTCTCTTTCGTTCTTCCACGTAACCCGATCTTTAGCAGTCCCTGCAAAATGCGTCAAGATCGTCTCACCATTTCCGTCGCGATCTGCAGCTTCGCCGGATTTAGTTGTGTAGGCCCCATTTGGTCGTTAATTCTGCATTTGGCATGCGGCAGACGTGCCCTGCCCAGGTCCATTTGACTTAGAGTGTTCTGTCTAAAATTCACCCCGTATACGCGCACGTGCTTTACCGTCTAGGTAGTTAATTAAATTGGCCTGATATGTTAAGACACGAGTAAATACGTCTTCATCCTCACCCTTAATAGCACATCGCGGCTTTCAAACACATTGCTAATTAACAAACACAAAAGGCAACTTAACTTCTCATCTACTTTGAACTTACTTAATGGACTCGAATCAAATAAGATTAACACAATTTATAATTGATAAACGTGCTTGGATTTCAGAAAGCAGGAATATGAATAGGGAAGAGTGGGGACAAAAGTAACAATTTGCGTTTGTGCTTTGCTTTTTTTATGAGCGTTATATTTTTGCGTTTTTTTTTCTCAGCCGTGTGGTGACGGCAGAGAGGAAAGAATACGTTTGTCACCACCCCAACTCCTCCTGCGGGTGTCGTAAGAGACGACTAAGGGATTGAAGTGTCACTGACCATATTTGATTAAAGATTGATGATGGGCAGCAGCGTCATCATAGTGGACACATTACTGCGATCGCCAATCCGCTTGCCCAGCGTGGCGATTATGGGCATTTACCTCCTAATGCGTCTATACGCATAGTTAATGGCCTACGTCCAGCAGTGGACTATCATAGGCTGATGATGGTGGTGATGATGGTGGTTATATTTTTGACACAATAGGTGGGACTATATTAATTTAATTATAATTCTTGGTATTTAGGTCCCAATTTATTTGATTATTTTGTGATTTATGCTGTATACTTAAACTTTTTAAAATAATGTGATTTGTTACTTTCAACCACGAGATGAAGTAACAGCGCGTGGGTCAAAAGTAACATAAGAAAAGTTTATGATAATATTGATAATGAATACTAAAATGTATTAATTAGTACCTAAACATACGTTGTAAACCATATTTGTAAGTATTACTTATAAAACGTTTTACACACAATTTTCTTATACTTATACTATATCGAGCATAAAAAATTAAATTTCAATTGATGTGCTCTGATAAAGATAGGAACCTAATTCCAAATAAAAGTTTCACCAACGTCAGATTTTAGATAGTTATCTACATGCTTGCTAATAGAATTGTCCTTGAATTCGTTTTATAAATATTATACCTAATTTTATTTGATCCTTATTCTTATTTTATATTTTTTTATGTTGAAAACAGGTCCGAAACAAAAAATAATACTTCATACGTAGTACAGACAAATTGAACAATGCAAAAGTAAACACGATGCCTTTCTATAGAAGGATCCTCTTCGTACATCGAACAATGAAGCCTCCGAACGGAACGAATAATTTGATTTGCGTGAAATAATGGCTGAAAGGTAATTACCCACTGAGCATGAACGTTACAGAAAGTTTCTAGAAAGTTGATCAACCTTCCATTTGAATATTTAAAAATAAAGCTCCTAGAAACGTTGCAGCTACGTAGATCTAAAATTACAATGAAAGTTATTTAAAATATAGTGATAGATGTAGCCCCAACATTACATATGAAAGTTTATTTTTAAACGTTGTGTCATCTTATAACCATAAACTTATTATAAGGTATATTAATAAAATTGCTACAATATAATTTTTTTAACATTGCAGATGAGATGTTGCAGCGATCTATATTTAACAAATTCCATCGCGGAACGTTGCTGTTACTTTGCAAACTAAACTTATTGAATTGTTTTCTAATAGTATTGCAGCAACATACTTTATGCAAGGTATAAATTGTTAAGTACCAAAAACGTTAAAGTTGCAATGTTGTTAAAACATTGCATTATAGATATTGCAGCAATGTTGCTACCTAAAGTTATTGAATTTCCTATAATAATTGTTGCAGCAATTTACATGTGGCCATATTGCTTTTTTAACGTTACAACAATGTTACATTTTAAATGTTGTTGCTATTTAGTTAAAAGCAACATAAATTATGCAAGGTATACAATTTTAAGTACCATAAACATTACAGTTGCAATGTTGTTAAACATTACATTACAGA
Organism: Thaumatotibia leucotreta; assembly: GCA_025490895.1. Classification (NCBI taxonomy): domain Eukaryota; kingdom Metazoa; phylum Arthropoda; class Insecta; order Lepidoptera; family Tortricidae; genus Thaumatotibia; species Thaumatotibia leucotreta. The sequence goes on from JALPQI010004813.1 coordinate 4,469, forward strand.
CATTGCAGCAATGTTGCTTGCTAAAGTTATTGAATTTCCTATAATAATTGTTGCAGCAATTTATATGTGGCCATATTGCTTTTTTAACGTTATTTCAATGTTACATTTTAAATGTTGTTGCAATTTAGTGAAAAGCAACATTAATTATGCAAGGTATACAATTTTAAGTACCATAAACATTACAGTTGCAATGTTGTTAAACATTACATTACAGACATTGCAGCAATGTTGCCGAAGTGCTCCGTTAAAAAGTGCAAAAATAATACGCTAACTACATTGAAAAAGGATGGCATATCATATTTTCGGTAAGTACTAGGGAATAGTTTTATTAATTGGTGACATTTTATGCCTTCAAACCCATTAAAAACATGATTGTTTAAAATTAACTTCCGTAAGTCCCTGCATTTGATGTTATGCAATTGGTTCTTTCTACCGCGTAGCACTGGTTTAAGGTGGAAGGAAGACGAAAGAGATTGTTACGCGGTGTAAAATGAAGTGGACTTTATGTGATTGACTTAAGGTATAAGTAAGGTAGGTACTTGTTTAAAACAATTTTGCTCATGGCCGAAGCAATAAAATTTTATGACTTGCGTGATGTAATGTCATAACCGCCAACCGCGCGCACTCGAAATAACACCAAAGTGGTGTTAAAATAAGGTTGCATTTGACGAAAATTTAAATCTACTTACGTACATTATATTGTCTTAGTAGATGCACACACTTGTAACTTAGCATCGGGACACTTTTTCGACTTGATTTTGTACGTCATGTTTAATCTTGGGATTTATAAATGTCAATGGGCAAGTAGCATCCCCCACCAAGCGTCCGTGCTCACTCGGCCGCCGGAAACAAGTCCGAACTCCGAACTTGTCGATTTAGTCGAGTTCATTAGTTGGCGTGAAAATGTCGTGATTGACTTGTGAACTTTACTCGACTGTATTGCGAACGATTTTTAGGCAGTAACGAATAGTTTAGCTACTAAATTACTCGCTACTCGACTAAAATAGGTACTAGCCTAGTCCGAACAGGCCTTTAGGGCGCGAGTTCGACTCGCATTTGGCCGGTTTTTTTTATTTTAATAGGAGACAAAAGATTAGACGTATTGTCTAATGGTAAGCAGCTGTCCTAAAGACGAGAGTAATTTTTTTTCTTGAAGATCGTATCGGTCAGGAAATAATGTTGGCAACAAATCATTATACAGTTTAGGTACAGTTTATCTATGTAATGTATGTATCTTATACAGTGGGGAAGGGAAGCTTCATATAACCTCGAGACTCAGCGCCGGAGGCTCAGGGTTGTCACTTGTCAGAATTTTTACTATACGATAGGTGTTAAAATTATTAAAAACTTCAACTGCCATTTTGAATTTCGTGGAAAATCGATTAATGTTAATTAGAATTAGAATAGACCATAGATGTTGATCTCAACTCAAGTTATATGTGCGAAAACGGCTGCCATCTTATTTTTTTTCAGCCGATCGCGATAAATAAACCATATCTGGGGATCCGAGAAATTCTTATAACGAAGTCGGATCCTCATATATCAATTTTCATCAGAATCGGATCAAAATATAGAAATTCAAGACGGCCGCCATTTCTTGCAGTTTTTACTTCAGATTCGTTATAAGCAACCTCTCCGAGCCTCAAATATCGACTTTCATCATGATCAATAAACTTAGGTCCCGTAGTATAAGTTTTATTTGACGTTTACTTTACTATCGCGTAAGCGTATTGAGAGGTCAAATTATGATAGTAGTCAGATGATTTATGTAGACTGCACCATCATAATTTGACATCTCGATACGCTTACGCGATAGTAAAGTAAACGTCAAATAAAACTTATACTAAGGCTACATATCATTAATAAAGAAATCCCAGATGTCCGCCGCTTCTCGCAATTTTGACTTCAGATTCGTTATAAGTGACCTCTCGGATCCTCAGATATCGATTTTAATCATGATCGGATCAAAAATGAAGAAATCCAAGATGGCCGCCGCTTCTTGCGATTTTGACTTCAGATTCGTTATAAGCAATCTATCGGATCCTCAGATATCGATTATCATCATGATCGGATCATAAATGAAGATATCCAAGATGGCTGCGGCTCCTCGCAATTTTGACTTCAGATTCGTTATAAGCGACCTCTCGGATGCTCAGATATCGATTTTCATAATGATCGGATCATAAATGAAGAAATCCAAGATGGCCGCCGTTTCTCGCAATTTTGACTTCAGATTCGTTATAAGCGACCTCTCGGATCCTCAGATATCGATTTTCATCATGATCGGATCATAAATGAAGAAATCCAAGATGGCCGCCGTTTCTCGCAATTTGACTTCAGATTCGTTATAAGCGACCTCTCGGATCCTCAGATATCGATTGTCATCATGATCGGATCATAAATGAAGAATTCCAAGATGGCCGCCGATTCTCGCAATTTTGACTTCGGATTCGTTATAAGCGACCTCTCGGATCCACAGATATCGATTTTCATCATGATCGGATCATAAATGAAGAAATCCAAGATGGCCGCCGTTTCTCGCAATTTTGACTTCAGATTCGTTATAAGCGACCTCTCGGATCCTCAGATATCGATTTTCATCATGATCGGATCATAAATGAAGAAATCCAAGATGGCCGCCGTTTCTCGCAATTTTGACTTCAGATTCGTTATAAGCGCCCTCTCGGATCCTCAGATATCGATTTCCATCATGATCGGATCAGAAATGAATAATTCCAAGATGGCCGCCGCTTCTCGCAATTTTGACTTCAGATTCGTTATAAGCGACCTCTCGGATCCTCAGATATCGATTTCCATCATGATCGGATCAGAAATGAAGAATTCCAAGATGGCCGCCGCTTCTCGCAATTTTGACTTCAGATTCGTTATAAGCGACCTCTCGGATCCTCAGATATCGATTTCCATCATGATCGGATCATAAATGAAGAATTCCAAGATGGCCGCCGCTTCTCGCAATTTTGACTTCAGATTCGTTATAAGCAATCTATCGGATCCTCGGATACCGATTATCATCATGATCGGATCATAAATGAAGAAATCCAAGATGGCCGCCGTTTCTCGCAATTTTGACTTCAGATTCGTTATAAGCGCCCTCTCGGATCCTGAGATATCGATTTTCATCATGATCGGATCATAAATGAAGAAATCCAAGATGGCCGCCGCTTCTCGCAATTTTGACTTCAGATTCGTTATAAGCGACCTCTCGGATCCTCAGATATCGATTTCCATCATGATCGGATCATAAATGAAGAATTCCAAGATGGCCACCGCTTCTCGCAATGTTGACTTCAGATTCGTTATAAGCGACCTCTCGGATCCTCAGATATCGATTTCCATCATGATCGGATCATAAATGAAGAATTCCAAGATGGCCGCCGCTTCTCGCAATTTTGACTTCAGATTCGTTATAAGCGCCCTCTCGGATCCTCAGATATCGATTTTCATCATGATCGGATCATAAATGAAGAAATCCAAGATGGCCGCCGCTTCTTGCGATTTTGAATTCAGATTCGTTATAAGCAATCTATCGGATCCTCAGATACCGATTATCATCATGATCGGATCATAAATGAAGAAATCCAAGATGGCTGCGACTTCTCGCAATTTTGACTTCAGATTCGTTATAAGCGACCTCTCGGATGCTCAGATATCGATTTTCATTATGATCGGATCATAAATGAAAAAATCCAAGATGGCCGCCATTTCTCGCAATTTTGACTTCAGATTCGTTATAAGCGACCTCTCGGATGCTCAGATATCGATTTTCATCATGATCGGATCATAAATGAAGAAATCCAAGATGGCCGCCGCTTCTCGCAATTTTGACTTCAGATTCGTTATAAGCGACCTCTCGGATCATCAGATATCGATTTTCATCATGATCGGATCATAAATGAAGAAATCCAAGATGGCCGCCGCTTCTCGCAATTTTGACTTCAGATTCGTTATAAGCGACCTCTCGGATCCTCAGATATCGATTTCCATCATGATCGGATCATAAATGAAGAATTCCAAGATGGCCGCCGCTTCTCGCAATTTTGACTTCAGATTCGTTATAAGCGACCTCTCGGATGCTCAGATATCGATTTTCATTATGATCGGATCATAAATGAAGAAATCCAAGATGGCCGCCGTTTCTCGCAATTTTGACTTCAGATTCGTTATAAGCGACCTCTCGAATCCTCAGACATCGATTTCCATCATGATCGGATCATAAATGAAGAATTCCAAGATGGCCGCCGATTCTCGCAATTTTGACTTCGGATTCATTATAAGCGCCCTCTCGGATCCTCAGATATCGATTTTCATCATGATCGGATCATAAATGAAGAAATCCAAGATGGCCGCCGCTTCTTGCGATTTTGACTTCAGATTCGTTATAAGCAATCTATCGGATCCTCAGATACCGATTATCATCATGATCGGATCATAAATGAAGAAATCCAAGATGGCTGCGGCTTCTCGCAATTTTGACTTCAGATTCGTTATAAGCGACCTCTCGGATCATCAGATATCGATTTTCATCATGATCGGATCATACGGTCGTGTTTTTATTTATCGCCACTCATTGCGACTTTCCTATTTTTTGCACTTGTATCGTAATGTACTATTTAACATCTATAGTAAAATTTCTGACAGGAGACAACCCTGAGCCCCCAGCGCCGAGTCTCGAGGTTGTATGAATCTTTTCATCACACTTGCTGTCTAAGCGCGCCATTGCTTGCGTGCGTAGCGGGAGTAATAGAAAAGTGGAATTCCCTAGGGAGTAATAGAAATGTCAGTACGTCATTTAATAAATATTTATGTCTTAAAACTTATTTTTTGTCAGCAAGTGTGATGAAAAACATTGTATGCATCACGGTCGGTAAGCGGAATACTAACTCGAGTCATAAAAGCCCTCCGCCTGACGGCGTCGGGCTTCTAACACTCTCGTTAGTAATTCCGTACTTACCTCCCTTGATGCACAATGTACTATTCCCAGTGTATAATAATACGTACACGCTGTGGTTAGACCCAAATCGATTATTTATATTTTCATCACACTTGCTCGTAAAAAGTGTTATTATACGCAGGCATACTTGAACGTAATGAGCTATATTATGCCCATGGGCAATAATGGATTTTCATACAACATTATGTCGCACTAGCGACTCGTTTTCTTTTATGAAAACGATAATTTTAAGTCATCCCTGATTTTGAGAAATGATTTAGACCATTTTAGAGTAGTTTTGTGAAAATATATTGTTTTATTTACTTTTTTGCCTCACAAGTGTGATGAAAAACAATGTGTGTGCCACGGGCGGTACAAGAATTATGAACTCGTGTGAAGTAAAGCCCGCGCCTTCGGCTTGGGCTTTACTTTCACACTCGTTCACAATTTCTTATTTACCGCCCTTAATACACAATGTACTATTATATTATATTATAAGTAACAAAGCGTCTTAACCGTCTCAAAGAGACGTGAAACGAAGCAGCGCCGACGCCACCGCCGGCTTGTTTGAAATTCGCGCCGTGCGGATACCGCCCGCGATTGGCCAGCTTAAAAGCAAACTCGCGTCCAAGCTCATAACGAGCTGGCGGCGCGGTTGGAAATGCGATGCAGTGTTGCCAGTTATACAGATTTATCTGCTTTTGTAGATTTTCGACTCGATTACAGATAACAGATTTGTCTAGAGTTATACAGATTTTTAACAATTTTGAAATTTTGGTGTTACATACATTTTTTTTATTCTCTAATTTCTCATATGTGGCGAGCGTAAGTGCGTAATTTAATGGCACCGACTTCAAAGTTATAAAATACTTATTTATACTATATCAGAATACGTATTATTTTGTGCTTTTTAGTTTTTTGTTTGAAGTCGGTTTTACTTTTTGTTAAAAAATTAACTTATTTTTTGATTTTTAGTGAAATTGCTTCCTCGTAGTAATTTGACTATACAAATCTGCACATCGAAACATGTCCGTCTGTCCGTCCGTCCGTCTGTCCGCAGCATAGCTCAGTGGCCGTTAATACTAGAAATCTTCAATTTGGTACAGATATATATATTAATCATGCCAACAAAGTGGTACAATAAAAACTAGAAAACAATTTTTTTTTCGGGTACCTCCCCAACTGGTGAAGTGGGGATGGTTTTTTTTTATTTGCTGTAAATCCTATAGTGTGGGGTATCATTGAATAGGTCTCTTATAAGAACAAGGGTCTTAAAAGAAAGTTTTTTTCTAAAATCAATATTTTCGGAGATAATCGCTCCAGAAGAAAACAAAATTGTGTCCCCCGCTCTAACTTTTGATCCGTAAGTTCAAAAAATATGAAAAAAATCATGAATTGTGTGGGCTTATAAAATACTTTAAAATAAAACTATTTTGATCATGATCGCCCCAGCCGTTTTTGAATAACTACGGATCTTACACTGAGCATGGCCCGACATGCTCTTGGCCGGTTTTTTCAAACTAGTTCCTTCTTAGTGGCCAGGGCAAAGACATATAAAAAAATAAAAACGCTGCATTAAAGTTTTAACACACTTAATTGTATGAGATCGCAGTGCAATGTAACTTTTATATTTAATCTGTGGTGCAGTACAGTAAATAATACATGTTGTTACAAATTATTGCTGAATTGATTTTTATAAATAACGCGTTCTCATTGGTCAATTTTGAAGGCAGCAGAAGTTACATTTTAGTGTGGCTGAACGCCATGATCCCGTACCACATAAACAAAAAAAAGTTACAAGCAGTCCGAGAAAAGTCTCCGAGATATTTTTCGAAACGTCGTATCGTACCATGAAATTCGTGTTAAGATACGACCTACCTACGGAACCCTACACTGAGCATGGCCCGACATGGTCTTGGCCGGTTTTTTTACTAACAAGCTGGTTGGACAGAGGATAAAATGTCTTAATTAATGATGATGATTTCTAAATATTAGCAAAAAAGAAAATTTTTTGCTAATATTTAGAAATCATCATCATTAATTAAGACATTTCAATTACATTTAGCATTTTTTCTAGCACATTAAAAAAATATCTAGCTTAAATTTAGCATAATTTAGACCCACAATGTCGTAACAGATGTGCCCACCATAGAAAAAATCAACCACGAAAGACCCTGGTTGTCACGGGATATAATTTAGACATCTGTCTGGCGTAATTTAAAATTTCGTGTTGGCAACACTACGTCTTTCGTCAGCGTCACTTCGTTGCTGTTTGCAGTGTTTGGTTTGCTGTTTAATACTAATTTAATTGCATTTGGGGCCGCCATTTCCTGAATTTCCTCTTTGTGCTGTGAATAGCGACTGACTGAAGATGGACGGTAATAGAGATTCCTCCGAGGTGAGTTATATTTACTAGATACTCAGTTGTTTATAGTAAGAGCTGTTTATATATAGCATAGTTTGCATTATAAAATAATTCATCTAAATTGACTAACGTAAAATACGCTAATTGTACGACGCGTCGTCTCGCCTTTATGTAGGTGGTGTTGAAAGTTGTGATGCCACTTTTTATGATCTTATAGTAAAGAATACGCTGGAATAAGCATTTTTTGTAGGAATAGTAGATTACGTACCGAACGAACACCTGCAAGTGAATTAAAAAATGTCTCTGATCTCGATGTCTCGGATCACAAGTCGACAAACATGTGGTCTGAGACTCTCTTCTGTAATGATTGTAATGTACCTATAGGAGGCGTCAAATTAACATTAACTATCTTTTACAGGAAAAAGTACTCTCTAAAATTTAAAATTATACTAAAAGTATGTTTCACTTTTGATGTATTTATCAAATTTTTCGATCACTATTAAGTATATATTGCTCGTATATACACTTAATTTTAACTTGGTATGTGGGACGCTGAACTAAGCTTATTTTAGCGTCCTCTATACAATAAGATTATAGAGGTGTGTGTCAAAATGGCATAGGTACCACCGATGAGAACCGCAATGCTCATGTCTAACCACAAACTGCGATTAAAATATATTTTCTTCAACCAATAGTCCACAACGCCCCGACAGGGATGGCCTCACAAAGAATATGGCTAATGGCTAGTCAAGTTGTCTCACTGCTGCCGCAAGTCCAGTCTCACTGGACTCTAAATATTCCAGGTATTTAGGCATTAACTTTGGAACGTGTGTAATTATTATCTATACATTTATCCATACCTACTAAATATATTATGTATTTAACCATTTAACCCAAGGCACTGCTCGGATAGCTTAGCAGCTATCAAGCATTATTTATTTCAGCTGTTCTGCTGTATATGTTTAGACCCATACATAACACATTCTGGCTCCTTGGTTATTTCTCTTATCTGTTATGTTCTGATTTTGTATTGTTGTTTCTGGGTGGCTCTATGGTTGACTGTAAAAGCTAATAAAGTTTAAATAAATAAAAAAGAGTGTGCATGGTGTGAAAAAAACATAAATTAATTTTATTAATGTCATTTAGATGTTTCATTATTTGAGGTTTAGTAGAAATTTGTGATTTTCGACATTATCCCATTTCCGACTTTATCCCAAAGCACCTTAATGTCATTTAGATGTTTCATTATTTGAGGTGACTGTATGCATGAACAAATTGTTGCAGGTAAAACCTGGATATATATCAAAAAAAAAAAGAAGAAAAAGTTATGACAATATGTCATCTAAATATTTAAAAAGTATAATAAGAAAATCATTAAAAAGTCAAGAGAATTTGCAATCTACCTCCAGTGAAACATCTCTTTATGTTAATACATCTCCTGCAGATCTTAACACATCACAGTCGTCAACACAAATACAGCCATTAGCCTCTCTTAATGTTAATGCATATCTGCAGCCTATTACATCAGTTGAGCGACCGGCAACTACACTAACATATTCTACACCGGTTGAGCTACCTGCCTCTTTGTATCTCCAATCTTCTCCATTGGCTGACCCATCTGCTTTTATTGGTGCTTCTTCACATAAACAACTAACTGAAATTAGTTTTCAAAAAGAACTTCAAAATTGGGCTGTTGAAACTCATGTAACACACAATGCTTTTGACAAACTGTTAGAAATATTAAGGAAAGTAAAAACAGTAGACGAATTGACCAGTCTTCCCATAGATTGCAGGACACTTTTAAAAACTAGTAAAACAAACAATATATCTCAAACAGAATCAGGTCATTACTATCACTTTGGATTAGCTGCAAGTCTAGGTCATGCACTGAAAAATCAAACATCTGATCAGACAATCAGTTTTGATATAAATATTGATGGTTTGCCGTTGACTAAAAGTTCAGGTAGTCAATTTTGGCCAATATTAGGAAGTCTTTGCTCAAGTAAAACTCCTTTTCTGATAGGTGTTTGGCATGGTCTTCGTAAACCAAAGCATCCTAATGAGGTTTTAGAGCCATTTATAAAAGAATACTTACAAATTAAAGAAAATGGGTTTCATCATGAAAATAAAATAAAAAATATTGTTTTAAAAAAAATCATTTGCGATGCCCCAGCAAAATCTTTTATTCTTTGCACTAAAGGCCATAATGCTTATTTTGGTTGCACCAAATGTATAACTGAAGGGACTCATGTAAATAACAGAGTTTGTTACAATGATTTGCATTCAGAATTGCGAACTGACCAAGGTTTCCGCGACGGTCGGTATGGTGATGATTATCACATCCAGCCAAGCCCTTTATTACAATTAGATATAGATTTAATAAAAAGCATTCCCCTTGATTACATGCACCTTGTTTGTTTGGGTGTAATGAAGAGGTTGTTGCAATTTTGGATAAAGGGCAATATGTCTGTTAGAATGAATCAACATGATTTATATAATTTTGACCAAACTACCTTTCACATGAGAAATTGCATTAGCTCCAATGATTTTTCAAGATTACCTAGGTCGTCTACTGAACTGGACCGATGGAAAGCTACAGAGTTTAGACAATTTCTTCTCTATACAGGTCCTATTATACTTGAAAATAAATTAAAACCATCTCAATATACACACTTTTTAACACTTAGTTGTGCAATTAGAATTTTGTGCAGTACAGTATTGTGTATAGAGTTTAATAATTATGCGAAGGATTTACTGATGTATTTTGTCAGGAATTACTCTAAACTGTATGGGCAAGAGTATGTAACATATAATGTTCACAATCTTATTCATTTGTCTGATGATGTATTAAATTTCGGTTCACTAGATAACTTCTCTGCATTTCAATATGAAAATTATATGTTTGAAATAAAAAAATGTTTGAAATCTTGCAATAAGCCCTTGCAACAGTTAATAAACAGAATTAATGAAAAACGCTTCTATCAGTTTCAGAGTAATACCGAATTAGTTAAAACTTCATCAAATGTTATTATCTCCTCTGCTGAACCACTTTTGTGCGACACAACAGTCAAAATATATAAGTGGGTGCATTACTTACATTTTAAATTAGGAGCTGATAATAAAAACAACCATTGTCTTATTAAAGGAAATGTTGTGGTAAAGATTGTGAAAATTATTGAATGTATGGAAAGCAAAGAAATGTATATAATTTTTCAAAGATATTTATCTTATGAAAATTTTTTCGAAACACCTTGTGAATCTAAGTTTACTCATGGTGGTTACATTTCACAATTGAGTGATGTGTGCGAGATAGTAAATATTACTGAAGTCATCACGAAATGTATCCATTACAAAAATTGTGCAGTTTTTTTTGTTACTTAACTAAAAATATTTTAATAATGTATAATTGTAAAAATACAATAACTTAACCCTTTTAACTGACAGGGGCAATCAACTATAATGCTTATGTAATGCTTGCTTAGTTGTATTTATTATTTATTTCTCAGCAGCATGGTATTCTTATCAGGTGAGTCTATTCTATTCTATGCTATTGGACTATTTAAATAAGTTTCTGTCAAATATGTCCTTTTGGTACTATCGACAACACACTTAGCTGACCATTGGGTAGACATTATCGCATTGCAATTAACTGTGTAGTTGATAGTACAAGCTTTTATTGCCGAATGTACTTTTACTTGCACAATCATAAACTACTAATTAAGAGGATTCTGACGAACTAAAGTAAAAATACTTTAAAGCTCCAAATTTGTGATTTCTAACTTTATCCCGGTTAAGTATTTATTTATTAAAAACATATAACAGTCTATCTAAATGTAAAACTATTTAACAGTACATCTAAACTAAATTTAAGAAAATATATTTAGCGTTAACCAGTTAGCTAAGTGGGCATGGTGTAACCCGCCCTTAGCCTCTTCGATAATTCTTGGGTTATTAGTTAGTATTATTACTTAGTCAAAGTCCAATTTAATGTCAAACATGTTAAATACAGAAAGTCAAACAAGTACAGAATAACTAACTTGGTTTCTTCATTTCAGCTTAATTATGCAGTGGTCATATTCATATGCGAAAATACTGAATATGTATCAGCAGCCCCTAAAGAATGGATCGATCGAAATGAAAAAATCTGTATGTGGCCAAAGAGCAAAGCAGTCGAACGAAAAGCCATAAATTTACGAATGAAGCCAGAAAATGACTGGAAAAAATACATACTTGTAAAAGTAGTGGGATATTATGGTAAGACTTTATATTTTTTGTTATTTTTATATTTTATTACGGGACTTGGTGAGTGGGCCTCAGAGATTTCAACCAAAGGTCTACAGATATATTGTGCCTTATGTGTACCTTTTATAGAAATCTGTGTTGCCTACAAAGCTACAGGTCCCGGGTTCAAGTCCTGGTAAGGGACATTTATGTGATAAACATAAGTCTGTTCCCGAGTCATGGCCATATTTATATGTATCTGTATATTATATGACGAAACCTAGTACCCATAACACAAGCCTTAAGCTTACTGTGGCACTAGGTCATCAATCACTGTATAAAATTGTCCTAAAATATTGATTTATTGTATTTATTTAATGTGTAGGTATAGGGTAGGTTTGTTAGTTACCTGTGACCCTCGGAGTAGAAGTATGTTAGGTACCTTATGAGTCTTATGACCAATGATCGGATTAGAGTGTGCAAAACTTTAAGACACATAAATTAAAAAAAAAAATATTGGCAGATCAGTGTTAAATTTAATTTTATATCGGAATCTCAAAATTACTATAAGGATATTAATATTGTCATGGCTGTAAACGCTTTATAATGTCCACTTGCCAAGTTTTGTTAAAGTTTTGCACATCCTAATCCGATCATTGCTTATGCCCTCAGACCACTTTACCAGAGGGCGGGTCTTAGTTTTATTTATGTAATTGAGACTTATATTATTTTGACCCGCAGTACCTACAATTATTTGATGATTGATATTATTTCCGAGTAATTAATTACGTATGTACGTAGTACGTACTTTTAGAAACAAATCTTCTTTATTAGATTATTGATCATTTATGTGACAGATATATTATACTATTTTAGGAACAAATCTTATTTATTGATAAAATCAGACTCTTAAGTTTTTAACGATTGTTCTCAGCTTCCCTGAAAGAAGCTACTGCAGTAGAAAAATCCAAGCTGTGCAGTTCTTCGGAATCCGAAGAGCCAACTTTAAAGAGAAAGATAACAATGAACAGACGATACCGGGACGATTCTATATCTCCGCCACCAACTCCTCATCCAATTCATAAGGGTATGCATTTATGCAATCTAACTATACTATAGGTCATAACTGTATCCGTTTTACGGCTACTATCATTGTTTTGATCATATATTTTGAATCTCGTATAGATTTGAGAATCGAAATCGATACAAGTCTAGATTGTTTATATGTATTTATTTATGATATGCAATTATGCATGTAGATAAAGTTATGTGTGTAACTGTATATAATTAGGCATTATGCATTAGTCACATAATAGTACATTACGATACAAGTGCGAAAAAAACGAAATCCGCAATGAGTGGCAATAAATTAAAACACGACCGTAGGGAGTGTTTTAAATCGACACGAGTTACGAATTACCTATTTGCACGTGAATCGTACGACGTTTTACAGTATTTTGAATTTTCGACGCAGGCACATAAACTGCTCATTATCGCACTCGTGCGGTAATGTAGCACCATGTGTACTGTAAATAACTATTCGTCATCATCATCACCAGCCTATATACTAGGGTGGATCACCAATGTATGGAGATTTAAAAAAATATTTAATCATCTTCTAATAGTAACATTTTTTTTGCTGGGTCTAAAGTTAATAATTTTGGTAAATAAAAGTTAAATTATGTCACATCTTTTGCCTCCGCATTTGACTTGAAGTTTTAAAATTTTCAAACAAATGAAAAAAATAAACTTTCATAGGACTCTGCGTCAAAATGGACCAAAAACCAACAGAGCTGGGAGTAATGCCATTAAAAAGGTCTGCTTATGTACTTTATTTCATTATATGGGTGCAAAGTTGAAATCCATTGTAGAACCGAGATATACACATTTGAGTCAGTCTAAGTACAACCTTCGAGCAATTGTGTTTTACGTGAACAGTATGTCTTATAATTTATTGAATAATACTAGAGGGTAGTTAAGACAGATTTACTCAGGTACTAAGGCGAGTAAAATTAAATAATTGAGGGTATGTCGACACATACCCTCAATATTTTAAGATTTTATGTTAAGTTTCGTTCTATGGGTACTCTTTAAGTAAATCACAGTTTCTCTTAGATCGTATTTACTCTGACTAAACAATGAATATCTCAGTTTTGCAATGGAATTGAACATAGTGCCCATAGAATGAAATGAAATAAATGTGAAAGCGGTGTCATTAAATACCTATTTAATGACACCACCTTCAGCTCTGTTGGTTTTTGGTCCACTCTCCATACAAATCTGCCCATGGTCCTTTAATAACGAAAAAAATACCCATGCCCCCCCTCTCTCTCCTCCCCGACATGGTCCACAGGAATGACGAGTCAGTACGTGTGGTGCCGGTTTGGCCGCAGGAGTCTAGCTTGCGCCTAAACGGTGACTCCAGGTCCGGGTTTATTATTAGTTTTCCTTCTTTTTGGAGGCTAGGTGTCCGTGTCTCGAGGTTTCGAATCCCTTAGTCGCCTCTTACGACACCCACGGGAAGAAAGGGGGTGATGCTATTCTCACCCGACATCACACGGGCAACACACGGGGACGTAAGCGCCATCGACAATAAGGTCCCTTTACCCAGAAAACGTCACAAATAACTTTTATGGTATATTAAATATAAACAGTGTCCTAAAATGACTGCGATTCGTGCTTTATGTAATTTAATTTACATTTCAGAAACTGTCGAAAAAACTGCCGCAAGCAATAAGGAGCAAATTGCCACATCCTCTGAATCCTCGGATGACACAGACACGGGTAAGTAGGAGTTTTTTTTTACAGACTACTGCTCGCATGAGTCGCATGCCACGCACTTCTGAAAAAGAAATACGAATGTCAACTATCTCTTATACGTATCGTTGACATTATTGACAGCGTGCGGAGTATTCATATTTTGGACATTTAATTATTTTTACTTAGGGGGGCGATTCTATAATCGCCAGTGCCTTTACCGTACCGTATTTAGAGCAACGGTGTGGCCATACCTTTACGCAGGGAAAACGCTGCGTGAAAGAGACGCCGCACCGAGCGAGTTCGTTTACAAAGACGTCATTATATTCCAAGTATTTAATTATTTGCAGATCAAAGTTTAAACAAAGCAGATAACCGGGACTTAGATGTGACCTTAACACCAGAAGACATCCAACAAGCCGATTTGATTTTTCAAGACGACTTACATATTCCGCAAGAGCCATTGAAAGCCGATCACTGCACTTTAACGAATGCGAGTAGTGGATCAAGCGATATTAGTACTCCTTTCAATTGTGGTGAAGGTAAATTTTCTAATTTAAATCACCTATTTGTAATGGTATTATTTGAATTTGCGAGTTTTTCTTTGTTTTTAGCATTAGAGGAATCGCAATGGACTTCTTACTTATTCGGCCGTGACTAGCTCAAAATAAAAATATATTTAATTGAAATATCCATCAAACACATGAGTATTTCTCAAAAAAGTGTCCCGTCAGGAAATTGTCAAGAAATCAGTTTGTCACGAAACGTCAGGAAATTGGATGGCATTATACCAAAAGATCTACCATGGGAATCAAGTATACGCAAAATTAAACACTGACTAGATGACATAAATCAAATGTATTTCTTATTAAAATATCTTAACATTATTCAAAAATTGTGAGACATTAAGTGTTTTTTTATTTTTAAATACTAAATAGGCTTATATAAGCTCAGTTCTATGATTTAAAATATTGTTTCATGTATATTATTGTAGTTTATGATCAAACCCTATATAA
>JALPQI010004814.1:0-14073 GCA_025490895.1 Thaumatotibia leucotreta
GTTTCACCGCGTGGGCTCGCCCGTCGGGCCTTCGGCCCTCGGGCTCGCGCGGAGAGCACCTCGATCATGACGCTCCGGGCCTTCGGGCCTACGCGGAGCTCGGCCTTCGGCCTTCGCGAGCTTGACGCCTCGCCATCGGGCCTTCGGCCCTCAGGCTCGGCTTATTAAGATACTGGGGTTGTTGAACGCTTGGTAGCTCGATTTGCTCGGAGCTCGGCCTTCGGCCTCGCTTTAAATTACTTGGAGGTGACGCGCTTGGGCCCTCGGGGTGAAGCTCCGGGCCTTCGGCCCTCCGCGAGGTCGGCCTTCGGCCTCCCACCCTGAAGCTCGCCCTTCGGGCTCGCATAACATAGATTTATATTGGTTCTGGTAATGTTCCGGCCCTCCTGCAGCGAGGCCTTCGGCCTCGCCCAAAATTACTGGGGTTCGCGACCCCCATGGGCCCCGGGAGTGAAGCTCCGGGCCTTCGGCCCTCCGCGGGGTCGGCCTTCGGCCTCCCGGCCTGAAGCTCGCCCTTCGGGCTCGCTTAACTTACTTGGGATTTTGACTTTTTGTTCGGGGTCGCCGCCATCTTGGATTTTTTTCAAAATTTTTTTTCAGATTATTATTCCTGGGCCCAAATAATGCCCCCATACCAAATTTCAGCGAGATCGGACCATTATTTCGAAAAATCCATACAAAATTTTTTTTGTGCAAGAAATCTGAAAAAAATTTTTTCGGAATCTGGAGAGCCCAAATATCACGCACAGCGATTTCCAGCTCGATCGGATGAAAAAAATTTTTTCGAAAAAAAAAAAAAATTTTTTTTGCAAAAATTTTTTGCTCACCTGACAGCTCTCGGGGTCCTCTATGACATTTGGTCGAGCACCCCCCACCTATCTCCCCCCGTTTAAGAGTTCCCATACAAACTTTGACGGGCCCTACGGCGGCCATCTTGGATCCGAGAATCACAAAAACACTTTTTCTTTAATCTAGGACCCTGAGAGATTCTACCACAAAAAAATCCGGCTCGAAGGACCATTTTGAAAATTGAGTGCAAAATTTTTTTTTTTTTTTTGCAAAAATTTTTGTGGCTTCAAAAACTGTCAGCAGTTCCCTATGACATTTGGTCGAGCACCCCCCACCTAGGTCTCACCGTTTAGCCAGGCCGTCGAACATTTTTTGACCAGGGAGCGAATCCTGAAATGTCAGATTTTTCCCTAGGTCACCGGCGCGCTCTCTATACGACGGTATATAACACTAACCCTCACCAATACTCCTTCTGGGAGAACAATCATGTCATTCAGAAATGAGTGGTAATGCAGCTATATATATTATTAACTAGTTTTTTTGCTCTGTGCGCGAGGCCCAAGGGCCTCGCGGGCCTCTCTTTTTGTCGACTGGAGGGGTGGAGGACTCGAGATTTATTTTTTATTTTCTTTTATTTTTTTATTACCTATTGTTTTTGTATTAATTTTTACTTTTGTCGCAGTAATAGGGCTTGTGAGCTGGACTCCTGCAGCTCGGCCTTCGGCCTCGCGAGCTGTCACGCCTCGGAGGGACGCTTCGGGCCTTCGGCCCTACGCGGAGCTCGGCCTTCGGCCTTCGCGGATTGTCGAAACGAATCGTCGGGCCTGCGGCCCTCCGATTCGTTTTCATGTTACACTTTTTCATTGAGTAGCATGGGGGTTCTGGACTCATGCAGCTCGGCCTTCGGCCTCGCGAGCTGGCGCGCCTGTGTTGGACGCTTCGGGCCTTCGGCCCTACGCGGAGCTCGGCCTTTGGCCTTCGCAGGTTGTCGAAACGAATCGTCGGGCCTGCGGCCCTCCGATTCGTTTTCAAGTTATACTTTTTCATTGAGTAGCATAGGAGTTCTGGACTCAAGCAGCTCGGCCTTCGGCCTCGCGAGCTAGCTCGCCTATGTTGGACGCTTCGGGCCTTCGGCCCTACGCGGAGCTCGGCCTTCGGCCTTCGCGGGTACGAAGCTTCGCCTTCGGGCCTTCGGCCCTCAGGCTCAGCTCAAATAGTTACACAGATTTTATTATAAGTAGAAAAGCTTTGTTTTCTCGCAGCTCGGCCTCCGGCCTCGCAGGCTACCGCGCCTCTATGGGACGCTCCGGGCCTTCGGCCCTACGCGGAGCTCGGCCTGCGGCCTTCGCTGGGGTTTGAAGCGAACCGTCGGGCCTGCGGCCCTCCGGTTCGCTTATTAAGACAGTTAGGAAGGGCAGTTTCACCGCGTGGGCTCGCCCGTCGGGCCTTCGGCCCTCGGGCTCGCGCGGAGAGCACCTCGATCGTGACGCTCCGGGCCTTCGGCCCTACGCGGAGCTCGGCCTTCGGCCTTCGCGGGCTTGACGCCTCGCCATCGGGCCTTCGGCCCTCAGGCTCGGCTTATTAAGACACTGGGGTTGTTGAACGCTTGGTAGCTCGATTTGCTCGGAGCTCGGCCTTCGGCCTCGCTTTAAATTACTTGGAGGTGACGCGCTTGGGCACTCGGGTCGAAGCTCCGGGCCTTCGGCCCTCCGCAAGGTCGGCCTTCGGCCTCCCACCCTGAAGCTCGCCCTTCGGGCTCGCTTAACTTAGATTTATATTGGTTCTGGTAATGTTCCGGCCCTCCTGCAGCGAGGCCTTCGGCCTCGCCCAAAATTACTGGGGTGGGGGACCCCCTCGGGCCCCTGGAGTGAAGCTCCGGGCCTTCGGCCCTCCGCGGGGTCGGCCTTCGGCCTCCCGGCCTGAAGCTCGCCCTTCGGGCTCGCTTAACTTACTCGGGATTTTGACTTTTTGTTCGGGGTCGCCGCCATCTTGGATTTTTTCAAATTTTTTTTTCAGATTATTATTCCTGGGCTCAAATGATACCCGCATGCCAAATTTCAGCGCGATCGGACCATTATTTCGAAAAATCCATACAAAATTTTTTTTTGTGCAAAAAATCTGAAAAAATTTTTTTCGGAATTTGGAGAGCCCAAAAGTCACGCACAGCGATTTCCAGTTCGATCGGATGAAAAAAAATTTTTCGAAAAAAAAAAAAAATTTTTTTTGCAAAAATTTTTTGCCCACCTGACAGCTCTCGGGGTCCTCTATGACATTTGGTCGAGCACCCCCCACCTATCTCCCCCCGTTTAAGAGTTCCCATACAAACTTTGACGGGCCCTACGGCAGCCATCTTGGATCCGAGAATCACAAAAACACTTTTTCTTTAATCGAGGTCCCTTAGAGATTCTCCCACAAAAAAATCAGGCTCGAAGGACCATTTTGAAAATTGAGTGCAAAATTTTTTTTTTTTTTTTTGCAAAAATTTTTGTGGCTTCAAAAACTGTCAGCAGTTCCCTATGACATTTGGTCGAGCACCCCCCACCTAGGTCTCACCGTTTAGCCAGGCTGTCGAACATTTTTTGACCAGGAAGCAAATCCTGAAATGTCAGATTTTTCCCTAGGTCACAGGAGCGCCCTCTATGCAACCGTATATAACACTAACCCCCACCAATACTCCTTCTGGGAGAACAATCATGTCATTCAGAAATGAGTGGTAATGCAGCTATATATATTATTAACTAGTTTTTTGCTCTGTGCGCGAGGCCCAAGGGCCTCGCGGGCCTCTCTTTTTGTCGACTGAGGTCGAGGCCATGGAGATGTGTTTTTTATTTTCTTTAATTTTTTTATTATAGTTTTTGTATTATTTTTTAATTTTATCGCAGTTATTGGGCTTACGAGCTGGACTCTTGCAGCTCGGCCTTCGGCTTCGCGAGCTGTCAGGCCTCTGAGGGACGCTTCGGGCCTTCGGCCCTACGCGGAGCTCGGCCTTCGGCCTTCGCAGATTGTCGAAACGAATCGTCGGGCCTGCGGCCCTCCGATTCGTTTTCATGTTACACTTTTTCATTGAGTAGCATGGATGCCTTGGACTCCTGCAGCTCGGCCTTCGGCCTCGCGAGCTGGCACGCCTGTGTTGGACGCTTCGGGCCTTCGGCCCTACGCGGAGCTCGGCCTTCGGCCTTCGCAGATTGTCGAAACGAATCGTCGGGCCTGCGGCCCTCCGATTCGTTTTCATGTTACACTTTTTCATCGAGTAGCATGGATGCGTTGGACTCTGGCAGCTCGGCCTTCGGCCTCGCGAGCTGGCGCGCCTATGTTGGACGCTTCGGGCCTTCGGCCCTACGCGGAGCTCGGCCTTCGGCCTTCGCAGCTACGAAGCTTCGCCTTCGGGCCTTCGGCCCTCAGGCTCAGCTTATATAGTTACTCAGATTTTATTATACGTAGAAAAGCTTTATTTTCTCGCAGCTCGGCCTCCAGCCTCGCCGGCTAGCGCGCCTCTATGGGACGCTCCGGGCCTTCGGCCCTACGCGGAGCTCGGCCTACGGCCTTCGCTGGGGTTCGAAGCGAACCGTCGGGCCTGCGGCCCTCCGGTTCGCTTATTAAGACAGTTAGGAAGGGCAGTTTCACCGCGTGGGCTCGCCCGTCGGGCCTTCGGCCCTCGGGCTCGCGCGGAGAGCACCTCGATCATGACGCTCCGGGCCTTCGGGCCTACGCGGAGCTCGGCCTTCGGCCTTCGCGAGCTTGACGCCTCGCCATCGGGCCTTCGGCCCTCAGGCTCGGCTTATTAAGATACTGGGGTTGTTGAACGCTTGGTAGCTCGATTTGCTCGGAGCTCGGCCTTCGGCCTCGCTTTAAATTACTTGGAGGTGACGCGCTTGGGCCCTCGGGGTGAAGCTCCGGGCCTTCGGCCCTCCGCGAGGTCGGCCTTCGGCCTCCCACCCTGAAGCTCGCCCTTCGGGCTCGCATAACATAGATTTATATTGGTTCTGGTAATGTTCCGGCCCTCCTGCAGCGAGGCCTTCGGCCTCGCCCAAAATTACTGGGGTTCGCGACCCCCATGGGCCCCGGGAGTGAAGCTCCGGGCCTTCGGCCCTCCGCGGGGTCGGCCTTCGGCCTCCCGGCCTGAAGCTCGCCCTTCGGGCTCGCTTAACTTACTTGGGATTTTGACTTTTTGTTCGGGGTCGCCGCCATCTTGGATTTTTTTCAAAATTTTTTTTCAGATTATTATTCCTGGGCCCAAATAATGCCCCCATACCAAATTTCAGCGAGATCGGACCATTATTTCGAAAAATCCATACAAAATTTTTTTTGTGCAAGAAATCTGAAAAAAATTTTTTCGGAATCTGGAGAGCCCAAATATCACGCACAGCGATTTCCAGCTCGATCGGATGAAAAAAATTTTTTCGAAAAAAAAAAAAAATTTTTTTTGCAAAAATTTTTTGCTCACCTGACAGCTCTCGGGGTCCTCTATGACATTTGGTCGAGCACCCCCCACCTATCTCCCCCCGTTTAAGAGTTCCCATACAAACTTTGACGGGCCCTACGGCGGCCATCTTGGATCCGAGAATCACAAAAACACTTTTTCTTTAATCTAGGACCCTGAGAGATTCTACCACAAAAAAATCCGGCTCGAAGGACCATTTTGAAAATTGAGTGCAAAATTTTTTTTTTTTTTTTTGCAAAAATTTTTGTGGCTTCAAAAACTGTCAGCAGTTCCCTATGACATTTGGTCGAGCACCCCCCACCTAGGTCTCACCGTTTAGCCAGGCCGTCGAACATTTTTTGACCAGGGAGCGAATCCTGAAATGTCAGATTTTTCCCTAGGTCACCGGCGCGCTCTCTATACGACGGTATATAACACTAACCCTCACCAATACTCCTTCTGGGAGAACAATCATGTCATTCAGAAATGAGTGGTAATGCAGCTATATATATTATTAACTAGTTTTTTGCTCTGTGCGCGAGGCCCAAGGGCCTCGCGGGCCTCTCTTTTTGTCGACTGAGGTCGAGGCCATGGAGATGTGTTTTTTATTTTCTTTAATTTTTTTATTATAGTTTTTGTATTATTTTTTAATTTTATCGCAGTTATTGGGCTTACGAGCTGGACTCTTGCAGCTCGGCCTTCGGCTTCGCGAGCTGTCAGGCCTCTGAGGGACGCTTCGGGCCTTCGGCCCTACGCGGAGCTCGGCCTTCGGCCTTCGCAGATTGTCGAAACGAATCGTCGGGCCTGCGGCCCTCCGATTCGTTTTCATGTTACACTTTTTCATTGAGTAGCATGGATGCCTTGGACTCCTGCAGCTCGGCCTTCGGCCTCGCGAGCTGGCACGCCTGTGTTGGACGCTTCGGGCCTTCGGCCCTACGCGGAGCTCGGCCTTCGGCCTTCGCAGATTGTCGAAACGAATCGTCGGGCCTGCGGCCCTCCGATTCGTTTTCATGTTACACTTTTTCATCGAGTAGCATGGATGCGTTGGACTCTGGCAGCTCGGCCTTCGGCCTCGCGAGCTGGCGCGCCTATGTTGGACGCTTCGGGCCTTCGGCCCTACGCGGAGCTCGGCCTTCGGCCTTCGCAGCTACGAAGCTTCGCCTTCGGGCCTTCGGCCCTCAGGCTCAGCTTATATAGTTACTCAGATTTTATTATACGTAGAAAAGCTTTATTTTCTCGCAGCTCGGCCTCCAGCCTCGCCGGCTAGCGCGCCTCTATGGGACGCTCCGGGCCTTCGGCCCTACGCGGAGCTCGGCCTACGGCCTTCGCTGGGGTTCGAAGCGAACCGTCGGGCCTGCGGCCCTCCGGTTCGCTTATTAAGACAGTTAGGAAGGGCAGTTTCACCGCGTGGGCTCGCCCGTCGGGCCTTCGGCCCTCGGGCTCGCGCGGAGAGCACCTCGATCATGACGCTCCGGGCCTTCGGGCCTACGCGGAGCTCGGCCTTCGGCCTTCGCGAGCTTGACGCCTCGCCATCGGGCCTTCGGCCCTCAGGCTCGGCTTATTAAGATACTGGGGTTGTTGAACGCTTGGTAGCTCGATTTGCTCGGAGCTCGGCCTTCGGCCTCGCTTTAAATTACTTGGAGGTGACGCGCTTGGGCCCTCGGGGTGAAGCTCCGGGCCTTCGGCCCTCCGCGAGGTCGGCCTTCGGCCTCCCACCCTGAAGCTCGCCCTTCGGGCTCGCATAACATAGATTTATATTGGTTCTGGTAATGTTCCGGCCCTCCTGCAGCGAGGCCTTCGGCCTCGCCCAAAATTACTGGGGTTCGCGACCCCCATGGGCCCCGGGAGTGAAGCTCCGGGCCTTCGGCCCTCCGCGGGGTCGGCCTTCGGCCTCCCGGCCTGAAGCTCGCCCTTCGGGCTCGCTTAACTTACTTGGGATTTTGACTTTTTGTTCGGGGTCGCCGCCATCTTGGATTTTTTTCAAAATTTTTTTTCAGATTATTATTCCTGGGCCCAAATAATGCCCCCATACCAAATTTCAGCGAGATCGGACCATTATTTCGAAAAATCCATACAAAATTTTTTTTGTGCAAGAAATCTGAAAAAAATTTTTTCGGAATCTGGAGAGCCCAAATATCACGCACAGCGATTTCCAGCTCGATCGGATGAAAAAAATTTTTTCGAAAAAAAAAAAAAATTTTTTTTGCAAAAATTTTTTGCTCACCTGACAGCTCTCGGGGTCCTCTATGACATTTGGTCGAGCACCCCCCACCTATCTCCCCCCGTTTAAGAGTTCCCATACAAACTTTGACGGGCCCTACGGCGGCCATCTTGGATCCGAGAATCACAAAAACACTTTTTCTTTAATCTAGGACCCTGAGAGATTCTACCACAAAAAAATCCGGCTCGAAGGACCATTTTGAAAATTGAGTGCAAAATTTTTTTTTTTTTTTTGCAAAAATTTTTGTGGCTTCAAAAACTGTCAGCAGTTCCCTATGACATTTGGTCGAGCACCCCCCACCTAGGTCTCACCGTTTAGCCAGGCCGTCGAACATTTTTTGACCAGGGAGCGAATCCTGAAATGTCAGATTTTTCCCTAGGTCACCGGCGCGCTCTCTATACGACGGTATATAACACTAACCCTCACCAATACTCCTTCTGGGAGAACAATCATGTCATTCAGAAATGAGTGGTAATGCAGCTATATATATTATTAACTAGTTTTTTGCTCTGTGCGCGAGGCCCAAGGGCCTCGCGGGCCTCTCTTTTTGTCGACTGAGGTCGAGGCCATGGAGATGTGTTTTTTATTTTCTTTAATTTTTTTATTATAGTTTTTGTATTATTTTTTAATTTTATCGCAGTTATTGGGCTTACGAGCTGGACTCTTGCAGCTCGGCCTTCGGCTTCGCGAGCTGTCAGGCCTCTGAGGGACGCTTCGGGCCTTCGGCCCTACGCGGAGCTCGGCCTTCGGCCTTCGCAGATTGTCGAAACGAATCGTCGGGCCTGCGGCCCTCCGATTCGTTTTCATGTTACACTTTTTCATTGAGTAGCATGGATGCCTTGGACTCCTGCAGCTCGGCCTTCGGCCTCGCGAGCTGGCACGCCTGTGTTGGACGCTTCGGGCCTTCGGCCCTACGCGGAGCTCGGCCTTCGGCCTTCGCAGATTGTCGAAACGAATCGTCGGGCCTGCGGCCCTCCGATTCGTTTTCATGTTACACTTTTTCATCGAGTAGCATGGATGCGTTGGACTCTGGCAGCTCGGCCTTCGGCCTCGCGAGCTGGCGCGCCTATGTTGGACGCTTCGGGCCTTCGGCCCTACGCGGAGCTCGGCCTTCGGCCTTCGCAGCTACGAAGCTTCGCCTTCGGGCCTTCGGCCCTCAGGCTCAGCTTATATAGTTACTCAGATTTTATTATACGTAGAAAAGCTTTATTTTCTCGCAGCTCGGCCTCCAGCCTCGCCGGCTAGCGCGCCTCTATGGGACGCTCCGGGCCTTCGGCCCTACGCGGAGCTCGGCCTACGGCCTTCGCTGGGGTTCGAAGCGAACCGTCGGGCCTGCGGCCCTCCGGTTCGCTTATTAAGACAGTTAGGAAGGGCAGTTTCACCGCGTGGGCTCGCCCGTCGGGCCTTCGGCCCTCGGGCTCGCGCGGAGAGCACCTCGATCATGACGCTCCGGGCCTTCGGGCCTACGCGGAGCTCGGCCTTCGGCCTTCGCGAGCTTGACGCCTCGCCATCGGGCCTTCGGCCCTCAGGCTCGGCTTATTAAGATACTGGGGTTGTTGAACGCTTGGTAGCTCGATTTGCTCGGAGCTCGGCCTTCGGCCTCGCTTTAAATTACTTGGAGGTGACGCGCTTGGGCCCTCGGGGTGAAGCTCCGGGCCTTCGGCCCTCCGCGAGGTCGGCCTTCGGCCTCCCACCCTGAAGCTCGCCCTTCGGGCTCGCATAACATAGATTTATATTGGTTCTGGTAATGTTCCGGCCCTCCTGCAGCGAGGCCTTCGGCCTCGCCCAAAATTACTGGGGTTCGCGACCCCCATGGGCCCCGGGAGTGAAGCTCCGGGCCTTCGGCCCTCCGCGGGGTCGGCCTTCGGCCTCCCGGCCTGAAGCTCGCCCTTCGGGCTCGCTTAACTTACTTGGGATTTTGACTTTTTGTTCGGGGTCGCCGCCATCTTGGATTTTTTTCAAAATTTTTTTTCAGATTATTATTCCTGGGCCCAAATAATGCCCCCATACCAAATTTCAGCGAGATCGGACCATTATTTCGAAAAATCCATACAAAATTTTTTTTGTGCAAGAAATCTGAAAAAAATTTTTTCGGAATCTGGAGAGCCCAAATATCACGCACAGCGATTTCCAGCTCGATCGGATGAAAAAAATTTTTTCGAAAAAAAAAAAAAATTTTTTTTGCAAAAATTTTTTGCTCACCTGACAGCTCTCGGGGTCCTCTATGACATTTGGTCGAGCACCCCCCACCTATCTCCCCCCGTTTAAGAGTTCCCATACAAACTTTGACGGGCCCTACGGCGGCCATCTTGGATCCGAGAATCACAAAAACACTTTTTCTTTAATCTAGGACCCTGAGAGATTCTACCACAAAAAAATCCGGCTCGAAGGACCATTTTGAAAATTGAGTGCAAAATTTTTTTTTTTTTTTTTGCAAAAATTTTTGTGGCTTCAAAAACTGTCAGCAGTTCCCTATGACATTTGGTCGAGCACCCCCCACCTAGGTCTCACCGTTTAGCCAGGCCGTCGAACATTTTTTGACCAGGGAGCGAATCCTGAAATGTCAGATTTTTCCCTAGGTCACCGGCGCGCTCTCTATACGACGGTATATAACACTAACCCTCACCAATACTCCTTCTGGGAGAACAATCATGTCATTCAGAAATGAGTGGTAATGCAGCTATATATATTATTAACTAGTTTTTTGCTCTGTGCGCGAGGCCCAAGGGCCTCGCGGGCCTCTCTTTTTGTCGACTGGAGGGGTGGAGGACTCGAGATTTATTTTTTATTTTCTTTTATTTTTTTATTACCTATTGTTTTTGTATTAATTTTTACTTTTGTCGCAGTAATAGGGCTTGTGAGCTGGACTCCTGCAGCTCGGCCTTCGGCCTCGCGAGCTGTCACGCCTCGGAGGGACGCTTCGGGCCTTCGGCCCTACGCGGAGCTCGGCCTTCGGCCTTCGCGGATTGTCGAAACGAATCGTCGGGCCTGCGGCCCTCCGATTCGTTTTCATGTTACACTTTTTCATTGAGTAGCATGGGGGTTCTGGACTCATGCAGCTCGGCCTTCGGCCTCGCGAGCTGGCGCGCCTGTGTTGGACGCTTCGGGCCTTCGGCCCTACGCGGAGCTCGGCCTTTGGCCTTCGCAGGTTGTCGAAACGAATCGTCGGGCCTGCGGCCCTCCGATTCGTTTTCAAGTTATACTTTTTCATTGAGTAGCATAGGAGTTCTGGACTCAAGCAGCTCGGCCTTCGGCCTCGCGAGCTAGCTCGCCTATGTTGGACGCTTCGGGCCTTCGGCCCTACGCGGAGCTCGGCCTTCGGCCTTCGCGGGTACGAAGCTTCGCCTTCGGGCCTTCGGCCCTCAGGCTCAGCTCAAATAGTTACACAGATTTTATTATAAGTAGAAAAGCTTTGTTTTCTCGCAGCTCGGCCTCCGGCCTCGCAGGCTACCGCGCCTCTATGGGACGCTCCGGGCCTTCGGCCCTACGCGGAGCTCGGCCTGCGGCCTTCGCTGGGGTTTGAAGCGAACCGTCGGGCCTGCGGCCCTCCGGTTCGCTTATTAAGACAGTTAGGAAGGGCAGTTTCACCGCGTGGGCTCGCCCGTCGGGCCTTCGGCCCTCGGGCTCGCGCGGAGAGCACCTCGATCGTGACGCTCCGGGCCTTCGGCCCTACGCGGAGCTCGGCCTTCGGCCTTCGCGGGCTTGACGCCTCGCCATCGGGCCTTCGGCCCTCAGGCTCGGCTTATTAAGACACTGGGGTTGTTGAACGCTTGGTAGCTCGATTTGCTCGGAGCTCGGCCTTCGGCCTCGCTTTAAATTACTTGGAGGTGACGCGCTTGGGCACTCGGGTCGAAGCTCCGGGCCTTCGGCCCTCCGCAAGGTCGGCCTTCGGCCTCCCACCCTGAAGCTCGCCCTTCGGGCTCGCTTAACTTAGATTTATATTGGTTCTGGTAATGTTCCGGCCCTCCTGCAGCGAGGCCTTCGGCCTCGCCCAAAATTACTGGGGTGGGGGACCCCCTCGGGCCCCTGGAGTGAAGCTCCGGGCCTTCGGCCCTCCGCGGGGTCGGCCTTCGGCCTCCCGGCCTGAAGCTCGCCCTTCGGGCTCGCTTAACTTACTCGGGATTTTGACTTTTTGTTCGGGGTCGCCGCCATCTTGGATTTTTTCAAATTTTTTTTTCAGATTATTATTCCTGGGCTCAAATGATACCCGCATGCCAAATTTCAGCGCGATCGGACCATTATTTCGAAAAATCCATACAAAATTTTTTTTGTGCAAAAAATCTGAAAAAATTTTTTTCGGAATTTGGAGAGCCCAAAAGTCACGCACAGCGATTTCCAGTTCGATCGGATGAAAAAAAATTTTTCGAAAAAAAAAAAAAATTTTTTTTGCAAAAATTTTTTGCCCACCTGACAGCTCTCGGGGTCCTCTATGACATTTGGTCGAGCACCCCCCCACCTATCTCCCCCCGTTTAAGAGTTCCCATACAAACTTTGACGGGCCCTACGGCAGCCATCTTGGATCCGAGAATCACAAAAAACACTTTTTCTTTAATCGAGGTCCCTTAGAGATTCTCCCACAAAAAAATCAGGCTCGAAGGACCATTTTGAAAATTGAGTGCAAAATTTTTTTTTTTTTTTTTTGCAAAAATTTTTGTGGCTTCAAAAACTGTCAGCAGTTCCCTATGACATTTGGTCGAGCACCCCCCCACCTAGGTCTCACCGTTTAGCCAGGCTGTCGAACATTTTTTGACCAGGAAGCAAATCCTGAAATGTCAGATTTTTCCCTAGGTCACAGGAGCGCCCTCTATGCAACCGTATATAACACTAACCCCCACCAATACTCCTTCTGGGAGAACAATCATGTCATTCAGAAATGAGTGGTAATGCAGCTATATATATTATTAACTAGTTTTTTGCTCTGTGCGCGAGGCCCAAGGGCCTCGCGGGCCTCTCTTTTTGTCGACTGAGGTCGAGGCCATGGAGATGTGTTTTTTATTTTCTTTAATTTTTTTATTATAGTTTTTGTATTATTTTTTAATTTTATCGCAGTTATTGGGCTTACGAGCTGGACTCTTGCAGCTCGGCCTTCGGCTTCGCGAGCTGTCAGGCCTCTGAGGGACGCTTCGGGCCTTCGGCCCTACGCGGAGCTCGGCCTTCGGCCTTCGCAGATTGTCGAAACGAATCGTCGGGCCTGCGGCCCTCCGATTCGTTTTCATGTTACACTTTTTCATTGAGTAGCATGGATGCCTTGGACTCCTGCAGCTCGGCCTTCGGCCTCGCGAGCTGGCACGCCTGTGTTGGACGCTTCGGGCCTTCGGCCCTACGCGGAGCTCGGCCTTCGGCCTTCGCAGATTGTCGAAACGAATCGTCGGGCCTGCGGCCCTCCGATTCGTTTTCATGTTACACTTTTTCATCGAGTAGCATGGATGCGTTGGACTCTGGCAGCTCGGCCTTCGGCCTCGCGAGCTGGCGCGCCTATGTTGGACGCTTCGGGCCTTCGGCCCTACGCGGAGCTCGGCCTTCGGCCTTCGCAGCTACGAAGCTTCGCCTTCGGGCCTTCGGCCCTCAGGCTCAGCTTATATAGTTACTCAGATTTTATTATACGTAGAAAAGCTTTATTTTCTCGCAGCTCGGCCTCCAGCCTCGCCGGCTAGCGCGCCTCTATGGGACGCTCCGGGCCTTCGGCCCTACGCGGAGCTCGGCCTACGGCCTTCGCTGGGGTTCGAAGCGAACCGTCGGGCCTGCGGCCCCTCCGGTTCGCTTATTAAGACAGTTAGGAAGGGCAGTTTCACCGCGTGGGCTCGCCCGTCGGGCCTTCGGCCCTCGGGCTCGCGCGGAGAGCACCTCGATCATGACGCTCCGGGCCTTCGGGCCTACGCGGAGCTCGGCCTTCGGCCTTCGCGAGCTTGACGCCTCGCCATCGGGCCTTCGGCCCTCAGGCTCGGCTTATTAAGATACTGGGGTTGTTGAACGCTTGGTAGCTCGATTTGCTCGGAGCTCGGCCTTCGGCCTCGCTTTAAATTACTTGGAGGTGACGCGCTTGGGCCCTCGGGGTGAAGCTCCGGGCCTTCGGCCCTCCGCGAGGTCGGCCTTCGGCCTCCCACCCTGAAGCTCGCCCTTCGGGCTCGCATAACATAGATTTATATTGGTTCTGGTAATGTTCCGGCCCTCCTGCAGCGAGGCCTTCGGCCTCGCCCAAAATTACTGGGGTTCGCGACCCCCATGGGCCCCGGGAGTGAAGCTCCGGGCCTTCGGCCCTCCGCGGGGTCGGCCTTCGGCCTCCCGGCCTGAAGCTCGCCCTTCGGGCTCGCTTAACTTACTTGGGATTTTGACTTTTTGTTCGGGGTCGCCGCCATCTTGGATTTTTTTCAAAATTTTTTTTCAGATTATTATTCCTGGGCCCAAATAATGCCCCCATACCAAATTTCAGCGAGATCGGACCATTATTTCGAAAAATCCATACAAAATTTTTTTTGTGCAAGAAATCTGAAAAAAATTTTTTCGGAATCTGGAGAGCCCAAATATCACGCACAGCGATTTCCAGCTCGATCGGATGAAAAAAATTTTTTCGAAAAAAAAAAAAAATTTTTTTTGCAAAAATTTTTTTGCTCACCTGACAGCTCTCGGGGTCCTCTATGACATT
>JALPQI010004815.1:0-21260 GCA_025490895.1 Thaumatotibia leucotreta
TTATTTTTTACTTATAATAATGAAATCGTTATTTAGTGGACTGCAGAAGGAATAAAGACTTTACTATCCAATTTTTCATTATTTTTTGAAAACAGATGGCGTTCAATGACGCTATTTCTGTGTTCATTTTAATATAATGCCGCCTTCATGCTAACTTTGGGGTATTTTTCATTAATTATGTTATAGCGACGACAACATTCGACATTATTTAGTCGATGTTGACTAAATTACATCTGAAAAAAAAATCAAGAAAATCTGAAGGAATAGGAAGGTTAATAAAATATTTTCTCACCAGCAGCTAGGTGAATCATTAGACTACACAAACCTACATCGATATAGTAACTATTACTAAACTGTTTAACTTGAAGAATACTAAGACCATGGATTCCAATTTAGACTTTAGACTAAACAAGCCTACTTTGATATAATTTACCTTGAAGAGTACTAAAACAGTCCATGGATTCCAAATCTAAGACTTTAGACTAAACAAACCTACTTTGATATAATTTACCTTGAATCATCCATCAGTCCATGCATTCCAAAGGTCGAAGGCGATGCTGAAGCGGTACCTATTAAATTTAACATCTAGTTCTGCGGTATCCAATCAAACAGGAGACGTGTCCAGGAGAATGAGCAGGTTAGTTTAAATGCATCGAAGCGGTTAAAGTTCACCACTCTTGTAACCAATAATTGGCCGATCGATACTAAAACTTCGTTAGGTAGTATTGGTGGTCGAGCAGGCTACCCGCCTGTAATTGAATTAACTGACCGTTGCCTCATATTAGTTGAACGCTTCTTGTCATTATTAATAATGAATAGCCGATTTGGCAAACTAAAATAGCATATGAGGACGGTAAATTTTGTACTATATGGAAATGATTAAGGTTTATCTGGGTTAACTGATGAAAGCATATACATATTTATAAAATACACACGGATTTTACCAAAAATTACTGGATTTTATTATTATAAAAAATATTTTCTCAAACTTGCAATGATATGTTGGCATTACCTACGTCAAATTAAACTAGGAAGTACTATGTCGCTGATTCGATGATTGAACTTGATATGTATAAAGGCATTTCAGTCCTAAGACTGCAAAGTACCGGAAGAAACCTGCTTTAAAAAGTTAAATACCGGAAGTAACTTGTAAAGTGACAGAACATCTTAGCATTTCAGAACTAATGTCAATGTCAACGGGTAATAGATTATTTCAAATAATTTAAAAAAAAATTGACGTAGGTACAAGTTGTTTTATTTTATTATTTTGTATATTTGTTTCGTTCTTTGACTTATTTGTTTGTTTACTATGAAAATAATTTTCAATTTTTTATTTCATTGCAAGTTTGAGAAGAGCACTATACAAATCTCGGCGAGAAACAAGGTTACAGGCCGCGTATACCTATCTGGCCTCAGTTCCTTTGGCCAGGCTCCAATTTCACCACGCTGACAAGTGTGACAATTGTATCAAAATTTGACATATGTAGAATTATCGGTTTCACCACGATGACAGGTGCGACAATTGTAAAATACAATTGTAGAACACAATTGTCACGAGTAAACAGAGGGAAAAATGTATCAAATATATATTATTATTACATTTATACTCAAACATCAATCAATTTTATTTCCACCTCAGCGGCTCGAGCATGGCATAGCGGTTTTGCTACTTGAGACTAGTGAGCAATATGCAATTTTGCTGCGAGAGTGAGAAAAATTAACTTTTTATATTTCCGTAACGTTGCTTAGTCGCAGGTCATATTTTCATACTGCGGGGTGAATTACGAACTTTGAACATCGAAACATCATTCATTACATCCGTCACTTTCATTCCGTTGCTGAAAAAAGAGATAGATATTAAATATATCGATTCGTAGTCGAATGACGAAATCTTCGTAGTAGGCCCCCATTTTTTTTTTAATTTTATTTCTTGTGGACAGGCAAAAGCACTAGGGCATACTGCCTAGTAGGCGGCCAAAAAGCGGGTATGAAAAATATCGTTCGGATACGAAATAAAATTGGAGCTCGTGTTTATCTATTTATCGTATGGCATAAGTACATTGTTCTGTACTTAAATTTTTAAATTACTTAATTTGAGATAAGCAACAGCATCCGTCGAAAGAGTTAAACTTGTATTAGTACATTTCGATGCTAGTACGGAAGGTAGGTATGTCATTATTTCACGAGTCCCGAGATATCCACGACCCAAAGGTGAGTGGCAAGACTTGGGACGAGTGAAGAATAACATTTCCGCGTTGCAAAAAATTAAAAGATGATCAACAATTTAAACAAAATACTTAGTTATGAGTTGTAACTTTGACAATGAACATTTTGACGGACAAAAGGTGTTTTTCTAGCTTGCATTCATAATTTAAGGGGTAATAGATTTTCCTATTCAACCAACTCAAATGTTTTTATTTGAAAATACATAATTTATAAGTAAAAAGCAAGTTAAATGTATAAATCTTCACTTTTAATAACTTTCGTAACACCATGTTCGATTATCTGTGTATATAAATATTTAAATCGTAGAAAACAAAAATAAATTGTTGCTTTTAGGTAGGTACTTAATAAACACGCTTGCATTTAAGAAAAACGCCTCTAGTTTGACAGGCAATTCGAGAGTTTTTCAATGTTCAATATAAAAATAACATTATTTTTTATTATTTTTTGCATTAGTAGTAGGTTTTTAGTTTTAATTCATCTTGGTAAAGAAAAGTAAAAGCACTAGTGCGCAAAAACGAACTTTGCGCACGCAAAACAGCCAAAAAAGAGCAATTTTGGAGCAACTGTATTGAAAAATAATATTAAACCCAAAAACTAATATAAATCGAATATTACATATTTTAATCATTATGAGTATTTCATTATTCTTAATACAATGAATGAAGACAGCCATGATTCGTCGCGATTTTTATTACTATAATTTGTTTTTTTTATTGATAACGAATATTTAAGCCAAAATTAATTATTTCCTTATATCTTCTTCTCATTTGTGCGAATTCATCAAGCTCACTCTATCACTACCAGCGTCACTACTACTTGCATGGAAAGCCATTTTGAACTAGGTACGTACACGTGTATCATCAACAACGAAAAATTACTTACAATTGTCACGCAAATCCGACACATCTTTAATCACATGTCAAGATTCACCGACAATTCTACAAATATGTCGACTAAAAATAATAATTCTTGTTTCACAACATAATTGTAATACATACAATTGTACCAAAATGCCTATCATGTTTGTAGGCATTTCTATAGAAAATATTTCTTAAAATTGTAATATGTCACCTGTCGCTTGACAATTGTAGCTCTACATATGTAACTTACAATTGTAGCCGTGGTGAAATTGGGGCCAGATATATCTACTTGGCCTGTAACCTTTCGTTTCCCGTCCTCTATAGAGAATGTACTATTTCACACCACATGACCAACAAAGCCGGATTATATATCATATAAACCTCACCAAAAGCAAGGCATTCAAAAATATATGTAAATTAAATAAAAGTAAATTACAAATAAAAAAAATTCTCCCAAATCACTGCCAATGAGCAGTATGCCCAGAAGGCTGGCCACATTGCCACGTTGTATGGCAATGCTTATTCGCTGAGCGAAATATTGACCAACCTTCTGGTCACCAGCGGTATCTATTAGGCGTGAGGCTATATCTTTGTATAGACGACGCGCATTGGGTCCCCAAGGTCCCTGCGTTTCGACCCCAAGCGCATCAAACATAATAGTGCCAAGGGTTGCATATTTACGGCGTTTAAGGTCGTCCGCTGTGTGTGCAGCACGGCTAGCATTATTGCTAGTACCTAGAAGGTGGGACGACTCGAGGGTGTCCATGTTAGCATCTCATACGTACCATGGGCCGTCCCACCCTCCAAGGCACCAGTGTAATGCCGTCCAACGGGCTTTAGGACGGCGGGGACTTTCACGTTGACAAGGCATAAGCTAAATTGGATTTTATTTAGTTTTTAAACTTAATTATTAACCAATTACCGGGAAAATATATAAATTTAGGCTCAGTAAAGAACCTATTTCCAATGTTTTTACTACATTTTCCTCAGATTTTAATAGCCTTTAACTCCAATCCTATTTATAATTACAAATAAATTACATGTCAAAAAAATGAAAGTCTCGTTGATTCATTTAGAGTTAAAATTGTGTTCTGGGAAAATATTAAACCTAAATTAATCACATTTAATGCTAGGTACTTCTATAGCAACATTTAAATAAAAGAGTATTTTAAATGAAAATTACAGTATTAATTCGAAAAATATTTTTCAATCATTTACGGCTCGTTATAGACGACTTTTCTTTTGAAGGCTAATACCTAAAGTCAAGTCAGAGCTGAAAATTCAACGGGCTTCCACTCTTAAATAGTATGCTAAATAGAGTGATAATTATGAAGTAGTAGTTTTTACATTGGCGAATAATAAGCATACTTGGTAAGCTCCTAAAAGTCCTGAAAGAACATGGGATAAACGAACACTCTCATAGAAAATTTTACAGCAGCTATGCGATACTCAAACATAAGCATAAGTACCATGTGGAAGTATTTTTATGTGTTACTATCTACTTTGTTTAAAAAAATAGGTATCAATGTTGTTACACATGTTCTCCTGCATTCCATATTCAAATTACGAATTACAAGAAAAAATCCTACATGTATGTTTCCTATTTTGAACAAAGTAGACAGTAGAGTGACAAATAATAGTATTTTATGCAATAGTGGTATTACAAGGGTCAAAAAGTGCGAGCGGCGTGAGTTGCGATACGAGCCCAAAGGGCGAGTATCGTAATTTAAAACGTCGCGAGCATTTTTTGAACTAGTAATACAACGTTGCATACTATACTTTTTCTACGACTAAGAGGCATAGCATACACATAACTCATAAAATATCCTATATTACTGAGCGCCACACACGTATTTCAGTTGTCACCGGTTACCTATCATAAAGTCGAAAATTGTGATGTCGAATATTAGTATCCCGAAAACGTTTTCCATTTTATTAATTGGCCTAAATTTTGTTTGCCCGAAAGTACGTTTCCCTGCTTATTATTTACCCCCTTTCTCAATTAGCAGCAATTTTATTTCGCTTATGATTCGAATCAACACTCGTAAAAATTCCGAAGTATCATTTGCCAACTACTTTTTTTGGCATAAAGTATTTTGACCGAAGTATTATTTCCCCCCCTATCAAACAATCGAATTCATTATTTCGAATAAACACTTGTTAAAATCCCGAAGTATTATTTGCCAAATACTTTTGGTGGCGTCAAGTATTCAGACCGAGATATTAATTTTCCCCTTATATCAAAAGACTAAGACTCCAAAAGCAAAAAAAGCAAAGCTCCCGCCTTAGTCTTCTAACCTAACCTATCCGACTCGGATCTGCCCCGGGAGGGGGTCCATATCGGGTGGCATAATGTTTTTATTCCGAAAAATTTGTCGCATAATAACTTTACGCCGAAAAATGAATGGCATAAACATTGTTGCGCATATTTTTGTTATGCCGAAATTGTTAATCCTAACTTGGTTGTTCCTAAATATTGTTTGTCCTAATGATTTTCGTGTCTTATGTTAATGTTCCTACTATTTAATGTACTAAAAGTGATTACCTACCTTTAACTAACTTTAAAAATATTTTTTTATTCCTTATACTTAACTATTACTAAATAATTCGCCCTGTTGTCCAAAGAATTTAAGTGAGCAATTTTGACCTGGGCACCGGTCGACGAAGCCCCGCTGCGCGGGGCTTCTATTTCCGCTCTAAGGGATAAAAGGTACCTAACGAACCTATCCAGGTTAAGGTAGAGGAGGTTCAGATTATTTCTTTTTTAATGCGGGGGGCTTCGCCCCCCGAGCCCCCCCTGGCGGGGGGCTTCGCCCCCCCGTCCCCCCTTTTTTTGGTTTTGTTAGTATGAGGATGTGTAAACAATTGATTAAAAATACTTAAGTATTTAAAGACTACGCCATTCACTCCGCCCTAGCTTCGAAACCTAACCAATCCACGTCGGTTTTACCCTGGTTTACTTGAACATTTTTTAACCAATCACCCTGTTGTTCAAATGTTTTGCATGTTGTTATTAAAATGCCTTTTTGAATGAAATTTCGGACATGATAAAAGTAGGCGCAGTGAAAATTGACAGTTCGAGTAGTAGGGAAAACAATATTTATTACAATGAACATTAGGATTAAAAATGATATTTCAATTACACGTAGCATCGAGATAGCATCGATGGTAACCTATTGAAGTTTCGAAAATCCCTTATCCGATTTTCACTTGTCCGACAATCGTTCTTCTGGTTATTGATATAAGGGAAAATTACATTTCCGATTTATGAAAAGGTGGTTACCAAATCGATTGTCAAATAAAAATGTTGGCAACCGTTGTTCTGGTTACTGATATAAGGTAAAATGACATTTCGATTTCGCTTAGCATCGGATTTATGAAAACATGGTTAACAAATCGGTTGTCAAATAATAAATTTGGCAACCGTTCTTCTGGTTATCGAAATTCGGGAAAATGTTGATGTGGGATAGAAAACGAGGACCATTTCAAAAAATATGGTAAACAATGTACATGGATTATAAAAATTCGAGGAACCGTTTTCGGACAAGTGAAAATCGGACAAAGGATTTTCGAAAGTTCAATAGGTTACCGTTGTCACCAATAAGCACATAGTTTGTATAACTATTATAACATTGATAGCTCATACCTACATGCATTCCCAAGAACAGCAGGCAGAACATTAGAAATTAATGATGAAAAACTCATTATTATAGATAGATTTTAGGCACTACACAAACTTTAATGCAAATCGACTCAAATCAAACCGAGCGCTATACTGCCTATACTGAACTGGGGGCCGTCCACGAACTTCGAAATTCACAAAAGTCGAGCATCCGTCTCTGTTACTCTAATAATAATTTTGTTCAAGTGACAGAGACAAATGATCGAAACTCAATGTCGGAGTTCGCAGCAGGACTTTCAACTGCTAGCGGAAAGCGGGAAAGTTTTTTTTTAATGCAGCGTCATTGTCTATGGATAACTTTGCTTTTAAAATCGTGCTTACTTGCCTGTGATAAAAATACTTTTGCATAATATGATATTAGTTATTGGCACAAAAATATAATAAATCAAATTAAAATAATTGAAAAAAACTAATTTTTATTCTATTTTCTAAATATTTAGTTAATAATTGTAATTATTGTAATAAATAATCGCGTACTAATGTTGGTAGCAGTGTAAAAACTCGAAGATGGGAACAAATCCAATATGGCGTCCATCATGAGTGTGATGTGGCAGTCTGTGGCAGACCGCAGTACGTTTTTGAGTCTGTTCGGAAAGTGACGACGTCTGGCAGCGAGAGACGCCCATATATCTCGCATGCCTTCTCTTTCCAAACATCGCCGCGACATTACGATACCGGCTGAGAGTGCGTTTTTGAGAAATAGACTATAGACTTTTGACAGATGTATTTTTGTATATCTTTACAATAGTGTGCGTAGCTATGTAACTAGCAAAAAAAAGGTCAGGAGTAGAAAAATAATATAATGTTATACTGTTTAGTATTGCTGTTTGTCTATATTTTAGTAATAATACAGAATGCTAGCTAATTCAGATAATAAAACGAGAGTGAATGTCGCAGATTACACTTTCCAAGCACTTCTCTCGAAGTCACTGAATTTCGGTATCAATACATGAAAGTAAATAAACTCCAAATGGAGTAATTCATAACAATGCTTGAAATATGGACCCATTTGGCACTGCTGCTGCCTTGGTATCATTCAGCTATTTTTAAATAATCCGAGGGTGTTTACTGTGTTCCCTTTCTTCGCATTTGGTAACAAAGTGTGAAATATTACAAGAGACTCAATTAAAATTTTGTAGACTCTTTGAATAATTGTACTACTTAGTAGTCTAATTTGTTGTGAGCTGTGTTGTTTAATTTAAAACATACAAGGTTAGATAAAGAATGAGAATATATTTTTTACGCGAATGAAAAATAAAACTAGAAAGTATCTTAGAAGATACACAATTTGGTAGAAATTTTGATTCCGTACCTATTTTTAGCACTGCCGAGAGAAGACAATTGTTCCAAGAAAGCTTCCTACTTAACATTTTGGACAGCAATATTAACTATGCGAATGGACGTACTAGGAGGATAATTCCCATAATCTCCATCATGCTGCGCAAGCGGATTGGTGAACGCAGGAGAATTTCTTATTTAATTTTACAGGTGTGTCAGGATCATGTTCGATAGTTAAAGGCTTCCAGGAAGTCCATCTGAAACATAAAAAAAATACACTTGAGAAATACCCAGTTAAGTAGTGTGTACACGATGGTGATGCTGCTGCCCGCCACGAATCTTCTATAAACAAAAAAATGTAACACTTCAATTACCTTTGTCGAATTTTACGCGGCATGGTTAAGTGGGATGCTGATAAAAGAAATAAGATAAGATAAACTGCCCACGCGTCACCAAGCAGCAAAGTTTGGACAGTTGTTATGTACCTACAGTCATGTAAATAAACATTCTCAAGGTCTCGTAAATAAATTCAGGTAAATTTACGAATGCAATTACAAAGGTATTCAGTTTATATTTCATGAAATCGTATGGAAATAAATGCAAAAAATTGTAATCGTTTTAATCAGCGAAGCCACACACCGCAGCCGGTCAACTCGTTGATTTATCGCTATACTGCGTCGTCAATTTTCCTCGTATTTACTTTCACACAGTAGTTATTTACATTATTTAACGTATGCATTCCCTGAACTGTGCGATAAAATAGCTTTCATTTAACTTATGTGACTCGTACGGAAAAAAAGCTCTTTTCTTAAATCTTTCTTGTCGGACCCTATTTCTTTTTAAAAGACCTATTCAACTATACCCCACACTATAGGATTACAGAATTAATCCAACTGTCAATCTGTCATGGTTTTTTATGGGAGGAAGATAGACAACTGTGTCCTCAGCCCACCTGATGGAAAACAGGAACTGAGGCTCATGGACATAGTGACCAAAAAATCGCCTATGCGCTGCCTACCCTGAGGATTTAGATGAATTGCCTATATCTAAGGCAATAATTACACCGGCTATCTTACCCCCAAACTGAAACACAGCAGTGCAAACATTAACTATTTAGCAGCAGGTTAACGGGTAAAACGGTGGTAGCTATCCGGGCGGACCCTGCATGAGGTCCTACCACCAGCATACAGCATAGGTTCGTAAGATACTGTCTGTTGAGAAACATACACGGACGGATAATGAAGTCTAAGTAGTCTTAGATCCCGGTTTAATTGTTAAGTTACGAAAACCAAAAAACAAGCTTGATATTAAGTAGTTTAAATAGTAAAGCACAAGGAGATGCCAATAGTGGTTGAGTTGATTTCTATACCGATACTGTCTTTGTTAACTTGCTGTTTTGTATAAATATAATATTTTAATATAAATAAAAAATAAAACTAAATTGCATTATCTCTACTCCGGATTCAACCCAACGTATGTACATAACTTTAAATAAAATAGCTCGATTCGTTACTATAAGTTCTTTCCAGACGACGGAAAATAAATTGATGTGCTTACCAGCCAGAAGGCTCCGCAGCGTTCGTTCTTATTGCGATGAAAATGAGTTAATTAAGAACTAATTTATACTATGTCCTTGTTCATTATAATATTATAAATCACCTTTGGTCTGTGATGTGAAAAACACATCCATGCAATATTAAAATATTCACAAAAAGCCCTATCGTTGCCAACCTGATACGGAATTTACGCGTATATTGTATCTTTGTGTAAAAACAAAACATAAATGCAAATATGAATTGAATACCTACTTTACAAATTATTTCACTTAACTTAATCCAATAATATAACTACATGTTTTTATATATGTTTTTTTTTGTATTTTTGTAGTTCACAGTGCCGTAGTGTAATAACTGTAATGCTGTGTAACTTATTTGAGTAATAAATAAATAAACTATAATACTTAACTTAAGATGTATTATTGTTATACCTATTCATAGTAAGATAGTAATGAAACTAATGAATCGGTTCCGTATAGCTATATTACGACAAATAATTGTATCCCTAGGGTTATAGCTATACGAGGCATTATCTGTCTTACTGCGACCACAGAGTACCCAAACTACGACATTTATACATTCACCAAAGTACTCAAAGCCTACAAACGTTCCGTGAACCAAGTGCAGTACTGAACTCTCTACATATGATTATGAAATATGTAAATATGTAGTTTCAACCGTAACCCACCTGGCAAGGAAAGTCCTGCCATAAATCACTAACCACACGTTGTTCCAGGAATCGTCAACTATTCGGGACTTACAAACTCTAGGTACAGAGTTGGCTGGCACTGATCGATAATCGAGGAAAATCGTTGAGGCTCTGAGTGCCAAGGCAGGCAGCCTGTTTTTTGTAAATCTCAAATCGAAGTATTTTGGCTTCTTCTTAGGAATTTACTGAGATTGTTATGTAATATTAGTAAATTAATAGTTATTCAAAAAGTGATAATATATGTTTATTCGATTTTCTACTTCATCACTATCTTTTAATATGACATTTTTGTGTCAAAATTTTTATAGTAATATTTTTTCGATTAATTAATGTTTGTCAACATTATTTTCGTTATATACTTATTTATTTAGAAAGTTTTGATGCATTTTCTCGCCAATCTGCCTGCGACCACGGGAGTAACGTCATGCCCAAAACGTGAGGATAATAATATATTAAACGTCAGTTTACTCGTACGTTACGCGATTAACTCCTGTTTGTCGTTAAAATATTATTTTCATCACACTTGCTGTCTAAGCGCGCCGTTGTTTGCATGCGTAACGGGAGTAATAGAAAAGTGAAATTCTCTAGGAAGTAACAGAAATGCCAGAACGTCGTAGAATAATATTTTGTCTCAAAACTATTTTTTTTTGTCCGCAAGTGTGATGAAATACATTGTGTTTTATATATCACGGTCAGTAAGCGGAACGCTAACTCGAGTCATTAAAAGCCCTCTACGGCGTCGGGCTTCTAACACAAAGTACTATTACGTTGTCTTGTTTTTTGTTTGCGAATATTGTGATAGAGTGGATCTTTTTTCATGACGTTGTTTTTTCTTTTATTGGACATTATAATTTATATGTTTAGGTGAGATATGACTTCACATATAATAATATTTGGCATTTATCAAATACCGTATTATAAGAAAGTGCATAAAATTTAGACATAAAAGTTTACACAAATCATACCTACGCTACGTGAAATAAATTTTACCATAAATGTAAGTTAACTGACATTTAAGTAAGGTTAATAAAGCACTTAAGGAACAATTTCAAGTCGAGCGCAGCTAAAGTTCAACTGTAATAGGCATTTCCCAGAAAAAATACGTTTCCAGTGGTCCCAATTGCATTAATATTCTACTTACAAAAAATATATTTCGCTTTGTTAGTTTTTATAATAAATCGATTATGTTTTAGTACAGTTTGTGAAATCTGCGACCCCTTTTTAGGGTTCCATAGTAAATTAGGAACCCCTACACTGTTAAAAATTTGGGAATTTTACAGACGAAAAAATTACAGAATTCTGTAAAATTACATAATTTTCACAGAAAAATTTGTAATTTCACATATTTTTCATCAATTTTACATTTTTTCATTAACCCATTCAATGCCGAAGACGCGAATTCGCGTCCTATGTATGCGTAAACGTGATGCCGAGGACGCGAATTCGCGTCCTCGAGTTATTTCTTTTTTTTTTGCTAGAAATCAACTGTACTTAAAAGCTGATACCAAAATGTTATTTTATTTATGGAGGATAATATTATACCGTCGCTGGTTTCTGGATTCAATGCATTTGTAATTTTCATAATTCTTATCTCGGATGCCGAAGACGCGAATTCGCGTCCTGTGTATGCGTAAACAAGATGCCGAGGACGCGAATTAGCGTCCTTCAAGTGTGAAATAACCTAATGCCGCAGACGCGAATTCGCGTCCTTTAAGTGTGATAATATAACCTAATGCCGCGGACGCGAATTCGCGTCCATTGAAATGTTAACGTGATGCCGTGGACGCGAATTCGCGTCGTCGCGTAGAAGGCGGCGGCGCTGCGTGATAATTAAAAATATGGGGCGTCAGCAATGAATGGGTTAAAAGCTGATACCAAAATGTTATTTTATTTATGGAGGATAATATTATACCGTCGCTGGTTTCTGGATTCATAGCATTTGTAATTTTCATAATTCTTATCTCGGATGCCGAAGACGCGAATTCGCGTCCTGTGTATGCGTAAACAAGATGCCGAGGACGCGAATTAGCGTCCTTCAAGTGTGAAATAACCTAATGCCGCAGACGCGAATTCGCGTCCTTGAAGTGTGATAATATAACCTAATGCCGCGGACGCGAATTCGCGTCCATTGAAATGTTAACGTGATGCCGTGGACGCGAATTCGCGTCGTCGCGTAGAAGGCGGCGGCGCTGCGTGATAATTAAAAATATGGGGCGTCAGCAATGAATGGGTTAAAATCAACATTTTTTATGCAGTATTACATAAAATATCAGTAATAATCACTAACCTATGAAAATCTACATAAAATCTGTAAAACTACATAAAATGTTGGGACAGATACATTTTGATATGTATTTTTAACAAATAAAACTGTAATTATGCACAGAAATGTGATAATTTTACATATATTTTGGAAAATTACCTTTCAGTGTAACATTACATAAGTTTTATGTAATATTCCAAAACATAACAGTAAAAATTCAAAAGACATTTTGAAATTCTCCAACATTTCATTAATTTTACTCATTTTCTGTTTATTTTTACATAAAACTATGTAATAACCACTTGGAGATGGAAGTTCACAGACATTCTGTAAAATTATATCAAATGTTTCGGGAAAGTACACATTATTATGTGTTTTTAACAATAAAAATGGTAGGCGTCTCGTAATTTTACCAAATTTTGTGGGAAAATACAGTTTTGTGTGAATTTGCTTTTTAAATCTTTGTTTTTACATAACGCATATGTAAAAACCACTAGGAGATGGAAGCTTAACAGTAAAAATTCAAAAGACATTATTAAATTCTCCAAAATTTCTTTAATTTTACTTATTTTCTGTTTATTTTTACATAAAAATATGTAATAACCACTTGGAGATGGAAGTTTACATAAATTCTGTAAAATTATATCAAATGTTTCGGGAAAGTACACATTTTTATGTGTTTTTAACAATCAAAATGGTAGTTTTACATACGCATCTCGTAATTTTACCAAATTTTGTGGAAAAATACAGTTTCGTGTGAATTTGCTTTTTAAATGCGTTTTTTTACATAACGCATATGTAAAAACCACTAGGAGATGGAAGCTTAACAGTAAAAATTCAAAGACATTATTAAATTCTCCTAAATTTCTTTAATTTTACTTATTTTCTGTTTATTTTTACATAAAAATATGTAATAACCATTAGGAGATGGAAGTTTACAGAAATTCTGTAAAATAATATCGAATTTTTCGGAAAAGTACACATTTTTATGTGTTTTTAACAATCAAAATGGTAGTTTTACATACGCATCTCGTAATTTTACCAAATTTTGTGGAAAAATACAGTTTCGTTTGAAATTTGCTTTTTAAATGCGTCTTTTTACATAACGCATACGTAAAAACCACTAGAAGGTGGAAGCTTACATAAACCCTGTAAAACTACATGTTCTTTTGGCATACGTACATAGAATAATGTGTTTGTAATAATTAAAACGAGAGTTTTACATAGAAATGTCGCTATTTTACCTAATTTTATGAAAATTACCTTTTTTATGTGAAGTCACTCGCTTTTTATGTATTATTCCAAAAAAATACAGTAAAATTACATAACCATTATGAAATTTCCTAGCATTTCTTTAATTTGACATAATATTCTCTAAAATAAACCGTTTTAAAGTGTATTTTTACACCACAAATAAGTAATAATCACTAAGAGATGGGTATTTACATAAAATCTGTAAAACTACATATCTTCTTTGGCAAAACTACACAGAACTATGTGCTCAAACACTTAAAACGAGAGTTTTACATAAAAATCTCGCTATTTTACCTAATTTTGTGAAAATTACCTTTTTTATGTAAAGGCACTCACTTTTTATGTATTATTCCAAAAATGTAAAGTAAAATTACAAAACCATTATGAAATTTCCTAGCATTTCTTTAATTTGACTAATATTCGGTAAAACCTACCGTATTTTTACCCCATAAATGAGTAATAATCACTAAGAGATGGAAGTTTACATAAAATCTGTAAAATTTCATGCATTGTTTGGGACAAGGACTTATGTTATGTATTTTAACAATCATATCTGGAATTTTACATAAAATTTTCGTAGTTTTACCAAATTTAGTGACTGCTTATATTGGACATATACAGCATGGAACAGAACGATGGTATTTTACGAAAACGGTGAATTGTTTGTTATCCTAAGATGTTTATTTTTTTTCCTATGAACCATGCCAATATTCTTTATCGTTTTCAGGATAAAGCTTGTTTTAAAGTTTAGTACAAATATTCACCTGTTTCAACCCTATAGCAATATTTTTCTTAACTTCAGTATTGACATGTGTCATTTAAAAACTGCAGTAAATAAAGCGGCATCGGCAGGGTTGTAACAAACATCAAACTGTTTTTTATTATCAGTATTTTTTGTGTTACTCAATCTTGATTATAATCTTAATAATTGGATTGAAAATCAATTGGATAACACAACACTTTCAGGACAGATCGCAGAAAAGTTCC
Source organism: Thaumatotibia leucotreta (assembly GCA_025490895.1). NCBI lineage: Eukaryota > Metazoa > Arthropoda > Insecta > Lepidoptera > Tortricidae > Thaumatotibia > Thaumatotibia leucotreta. The sequence continues at coordinate 14,816 of JALPQI010004815.1, forward strand.
ATCCTGTATGGCTATATAACTGAGAGTATATTAGCTTCTCCACTCTCCGGTACGCTCTTATGTGACATGTGTATTATTGTGTATTACCCAATCAATCTTAATGAGAAAAGTACGAGGCGTACGAGCGTTGTGATTTAAGCTACAAAATAAATTCTATAAACCCCTGCATCAGCGGCCCGAGTCAGTCGCGCGCTTATAAATTATAATATATTATTATTTTTTTTTTAATATCTCATGTTAGTATTAATTATAGGCATGAATAAGTAGAAAATTTGAATTTAATTCGAGGCCCCTAAGTGAAAAACAGAAAGCTGCAAAACGGATTAGTGACGATTTTAAGACCCATCTTTGCAATTATTTTCTATCGAGCCGACTTCATCCAATTGTATATCGAGTACGTCTATGTTATTCGACATAAAATGAACATTAGCATATATTTTTTTCGCTGTCATTAAGTTATTGGTTGTTCTTAAAAAAAATCTTAAGTAACCTCAATTTCGAGCGAATTAGCTGTTGTCAGCGTCTTAAATAATATGACAATGTATGGCAGCACGACTTTTGATCCCCAGCGGCTCGTGATTTGCCGTGGTTGAAACTGTAAGTTTTACTTTGACTGAAACTGTCGTTTCACTAATCACAGTCCGTGAAAAGCTCTTTTTAACACAAATCCAAAGCGCCTGCTGGAAAATGCTGGCAAACATTTAAGGCGTCGGTATCACGCCTCATCAGCTGATATTGTATAAGGCGTTATTATGTTAAGAGTGAAAATCGTGATTATGTTTTCGGGATAATTTGAATCACCATATTTTAATGTTTAATTAGCAACTAAATAAGCTCTAGTAACGAGGATTAAAAATAGTTAGATCAATACAGCGTTGTACAAGAAGTTTATTAGTTTATTACAGATTATGCCTGCTAGAAATTTTCTATTAGCGTAAAACCGTATCGAAACAGCCCCTTTATAACACATGGGAATTGTCTATTAATCACGTAACGTAACGTTTGTCTCAAAACACCTAAAATATAGGTTAGATACTTCTTACTTACGTATCATGTAATAATTAGAAAAATGACAGTAAAATTACACAATATGTTATGAAATTGTCCATTTAATTATGTAAATAAAAGAATTGGGAGGAAACTATATTTTTATCACGCCAGGTGGCGCATATATACGAATGTACCTCGCCTTGACATAAGAACTGTCAAATCAGAAACACATACATCTAGATACGCGGTAGCGTGTCAAGCCAAGTTCAAGCAAAGGAATTGGCTATAAGCCAGCGCCGAGCGTAATATTACACGAACCACTTGGTGCCACTTTTGACCCAAAACCCCTTGTTCTTCGTACTTAACCGAGTGACATGTCCAGAAGCCCAAAATTCATGAAAAAGTCAAAAAGTCGTAAATTTTAGCACTGACTGACTGACTGACTGACTAAGATATAGTAACTAAACCTAACCTACTTCCAGATGACCTAAAAGGAAGAAATTTACCTACTTGTAAATATTGTAAATAGGATAATCTAGAATTTCAGCTTTAGTTATAATTTTTCTGCTGTGCCCTAACAGGGTTTTTTGTGACATTATATAATTGTATATATTGTATGTGACATTAGCATGAATAAATGATTTAATTAATTTAATTTGTTTTATAAACTTGGTATTGGTACGGATAGAAAGACACTTTCGCTTGTAATGTGTAGATTGTAAATTTATAAAACTCAACCCAGCTCAGTACTTTTATATAATCGCCGAAAATTTCGGTGAGTCATGACATTATGTCGACAATTTCTATGGAACAGCTGATTTTTTTTCGCGATTTCAGGGTTGACCCCATAAAAGTTGTTCATCGTTACATTCATTACCTACATAAACACCTTCTAGAATTTGGCTAGTGGTTCCAAAATCACCCCGTATTTGGATTTTGCATAGAATTTGGCAGTCACTTGGGCAGTCATTTTTGTATTGAACTTGGCGCATTTTTTTACATTTATGGTTTTGGTGGGATTTTATTCACATTATTTTGAACTATAGTGCAACTCTCTCAATAATGCCTCAATGCAGTGAGCTGAATTGTAAAAAAAACAGAAGTTCATATCTTTCCCAAGAACCCCATATATATTACGAAGAAAACGCTGGGAATCCGCTCTGCGCTTTAAAGACTTCAGACCAAGTGCGATAATCTGCAATGCATTTTAAAGAACTTCTCAGCAAGTTAAGCAAGTTTCATGGAGTAGTTATAAGAAGCACGCTAATACTCTTAATACGGATGGTTGTTGAACGAAGTGGTCTTATGTCTGAGTGTCAAAGTGGTGATATTATACTAGCCGATAGAGAATTTACAATTACAAGACATGTTTGCTGCAGATAAGAACATTATTGTGATGAAGATACCAACATTTATAACTGGAAAATCACAGTTATACCCGATCAAATAACCTTAAAAGACAGACAACTTGCCAGTAAACGGGTCCATATAGAAAGGATCATAGGATTGACAAAGACCTACCAAATATTAAAATCAGAATCATGTTTTATGTGCTGCAACTTACAACAAGATAGAAAAAGGAACTGCTAATTTATCTTGTAGACTAAAATGGAGATAAGCCGGTCACAAATCAAGAATAACTGATAATAGATGGAGCGAGATCATACACCCGCGCAAAGATAAGCAAGCAGTACAACGGAGGACCGATGACATTTTCAAGGTGGCCGGTCATACCTGGACCCGCAAGGCCAAAGACAGAGCTTAGAAGGAACAGGCCAAATGAGGAGGAAGGAAGAAGGAACAGGAGGATATTGGGTACCTCAATGAAAATATTAATCAAATCAAATCAAATACATTTATTTGCAAAAATACAGTGATGTAGGATGTTACAATTCATGTCACGTGTAGCGTGTATTTTGCTTGCAAGCAAGCGTGCAAATATTTTTTCAATTCTAAATAATTAGCAATATAATAAAAAATAATAATAATCCATCATTAATAGTTAAGAAGAAATTTTATTGTAGAAGAATAAAATTGTTTTAATCATTTAATGTAATAATGAGAAATAAAGGCTATATTGTATCCATTATTTATCTTGTCTCTTTAGTGTATATAAAATTAAAAAAAAAAACCTAACATAGGGTGTCTCCGGCAGCAGGGCAGAGGCCCGGCTGATAAATATTATTTTATTCTTTGTTTATCTTTTGCTCTGAAGTTAGGTTTTACAATATTATTATGTCCTTTATTCATTTTATTTGTTTTAGGTTACATTTTGTAACATTTTTATAAAAGTGAAATACAAAAATGGATCGAAAACATACAAAACAATAATAACATTATGAAAAACCCTAAGGGTGGCAGTGGGGCAGGGCCCTGGCTGCCGGTGGTTAGGGCCGCAGAGAATGGAACTGCCAAACTATGCCTGCCTTGTCCAAGATTACTGCCCTCTGTATCTGACCCTTGATCCAACCACAAACCTTAAGCGAGAGAGTCTCTAGGTGTTGGTTGAGACTTTTAACTATGAGACCATTGGCATAAATATTATTATATTATCATTTATCCTTCTAGGTTCTCAGGTTAGGTTTTTACAATATATTTATAACAGTAAAATACACAATACATTAAAAACATAAAACCTAAGGTGCGGCTTTAGGGAATGTATAAAGAAGGAATATAAATAAAACCACATCTACAATGTTTTTTTTTTAATTAAAGACATAATCTCTATAGTCTATATGTATATTAAGTATTTAAATTGGTGATACAAGCTCATGGAGATAAATGTTTATTAAGCATTTCATTGAAACACATGAGCTGTCCTTCTCTATAAATATAAATATGACTGTCATATCTTTTAATGTGTACTGAATAAAATTTAAATACTTTCCTTCCCTTGCAGAGTGGGTCCTGACCGACTCTGGGCGGTATGGGACCCATTACCCAAGGGACGTCACTTCGCATTCAGCTCGCCACAAGCTGCCCTAGGAACTTATTATTATTATTTATTTATTGCACAGGCAGCTTATAGCAGTCTTAGCATGGTTTTAGCTGATGTGTGCACAATCAATAAAGTCTTGTTGTTTGGTAAACTCATAAACTCATGAAGTCTATTTCTTAAAAGAAGACTTCAAAGATGAAACACTTATCACTGATTCAGATAAACGTTCCAATCTCTCACTATGCGGTTGGACACGAAATGATGCCTGGCGATGAGTGTCCTCTCAAGTTATTGTTTGTACGCCTGACGAATATGTTTTGTAGAGACGGGACATCGTGGTATCCATGCAATATCTTGAATGTTTCGATTAGGTCACCACGCGTCTTTGACGTTGCCGACGCTGTATTAACGTTGTCAAACGCAAAGCTCCATAAAGTCTCTCTTCCTCATAGGGATGTAGGTATTTTCTTAGGCTTAAATTGCCATTTACCACTTCAAGGTACGCAATCGTAACTTCATTTATCTACGCCTCTAATCTAGAAAAGAAAACCGCACTTAGTATTGAAAATATAAATACTTAAACAGGTAAATTAGGCAACATAACCTCAAATATTTTAAGTGTTTACCTATGCATGAAAATCATCCTTTTTCCAACAACTGTCGCCTTTTTTACTTCGAGGATCAACTTGAAACTCACGTACAGTCTTTATCTAATAGTACATTGCAAATCAGTAATAATCACACACTCAGACACGAAACATAAACAAGGTGTGTTGTGTACCAAATTACCAATATACCAATAGTGTTGCCAGATGAAATCTGAAGGAAGCAGTAGAAATTTAACAAAAAAATCAGCAGACTGAAGAAAAAATCAGTACCTTTTTTTTACAACCCTTTTTTTAAAGAAAAAAGGTAAAAACAAACTGTATGTATTCGTAATATTTATAATTAAGTTGGTAACGGTTATTTTTTAATGATTTCAGAAAAATAAGTCATGAAAATACAAAAAAAATATTTAACACTAGATTCTGCCCGCGGCTCCGTCTGCGTATATTTATAAAACCTACCCTATACCCTTTCCGGGCCTCAAATGATCACCATACTAACTTTCTTCAAAATTGGTCCAGCCGTTTAGGCGTGAAGACGTAACGTACAGACAGACAAGAGTTACTTTCGCGTTTATAATGTTAGTATAGTATAGTATGGAAGTATGGATGTTACATACAGTTACATATGAATAAGAGTTTAAAATGGAGTCCGAAGTCGCAACACATTACAAATACAAATAATAACTAACCCAGGAGACAGAAGTCTCGTTAACTTCCAAATGATTTTTTTTTTACTTACCATAGATGTAATCTGCGTGATCGAATCAGAAATGAGGAGATCCGTAGACGAACAAAAGTCACTGACATAGCCCTCCGGATCAGCAAGCTAAAGTGGCAATGGGCAGGCCACATGGATCGCAGAGCCGAGGATGGCCGATGGGGTCGAAAAGTACTTGAATGGAGAACACGGCTTGGCAAACGCAGCGTGGGACGTCCACCCACAAGATGGACGGATGACCTTGTGAGGGTCGCCAGGAGACGCTGGATGCAGGTCGCTTCTAACCGGTATAATGGAGGTTGAATGGGGAGGCCTATGTTCAGCAGTGGACGTCTCAAGGCTGATATGATGATGATGATATGGTGAAAGATGTAATTAAAACTTATACTGTTTAGTAAATCACCGGGTTTTTATTGTTGGATAGAAAGAAAGAAGAAAAAATATTTGAGAGATGTTGGCAGCGATGATCTGACATGACAGCACGTTTAGCATAACTTACGTTCCAGCTGGCGCGCGGGCCGCGTACATTTGGCCGCGACTTAATGTATGGAGTGACCTGACAAGTGATAGCGAAAGTTGTGCTGTGCTATCCCACCAAATGATCTTGTAGTTGGGATGACAAAAAATAATAGAATGACCGCCAATAGTGCTAACATAAGATTATATTCTTATGGTTTGGTAAAAGCTCTTATATTTTTGAGATATCAGCTCTCAAAGTCGTAAAAAGTGTGTCCTCTCCCCTCTATTTCTTGAACTACGGGGTATAAAATTCTGAAAAAAATTTAGGTGATGCATATTAATAAATTCATTCAACGATTTTTGGTTTGGTTAAGATATCTCTAATAGTTTTTGAGATATGTTGAAATAACTGTTGCTAATACGGAACCCTTTGTGCGCGAGTCCGACTCGCACTTGGCCGGTTTTTTCATCCTACAACGGATGCTTACGATTATTTATAGTAAATCAAATGTATTCATATTAGCGCGCGTGGGCGTATTTATTTGCTTATTATTTCAATTTCATTATCAAATGAAACGACTATTAAGCATGGATAAATATTTACGCCCAGAACAGAACGGTTTGAAGTAACTAAAATTGATAACACTTCAAAGTCAAGAGTAATAAATATTAAACGCTCGAACGGTATCTTTGTGCAAGCGTGACTTTAGGAGCCAAATCGTGATTTTTAGG
>JALPQI010004816.1:0-54036 GCA_025490895.1 Thaumatotibia leucotreta
AAGAATCTATGCTTAAAAATGAAGATAAGCAACACTAACTAATCTTAATGTTGCTAGACTACTACGTATAAGTACTAATTGAGATTTCTCACATTAGTTACTTCCATAATACTAAAGGTATGAAAAATTTTGTAACAAATTTGAGATTTTTTTTATCAGTTTCGTTACATTTTGTTTCATACATTTATGGGAGAAAGTAAACTGAGTAAAAAATTAAAAGGTACACTTTTTCTGCAAATTACTCAGTTGTCAACTACGGCTACCATCATCATCATTTCATTCAGCCAAAAGACGTCCACTGCTGGACATAGGCCTCCCCCAATGATCGCCAATATGACCAGTTCTGCGCTGCTTGCCTCCAGCGGGTTCCCGCGACCCTGACCAGGTCGTCGGACCCTCTTGTCTTGTCTGGTCGCCAGTCCAGCAGTTTCGGGCCCCATCGGCCATCTGGTCTTCTGGCAGCTACCAATATATCCAAAAGTTCTTCCATCTCTCTCGAGATTCGTCTGATGAAGCTGCCTCCAAAGTCACAGCGGTTGAAACGCTCGGAGATATGGGGCCCGTTTCTCGAACGTTTGTAACTTGTAATACAAGTGGAAGTCTCTTTTTAACACTATTAATTAGATAAGGATTTCCGCTTGTATTACAAGTTACAAGCTTTCGAGAAATATGCCTCTGCCCTAACACATATTGGTATTTTAATTAGATTGTATTTATCGTAATTAATTAAAAAATATACAGTAGTACAATGGAACATATTCAGTGTTCTAAGCTCATTAAATAAACATTTCAACAGTCACAATAAGAGGCATATATGTGTATACAGGGTGCTCGCGAGGAACCCGCAAGATTTTAATGCTGAATTCCTGAGCACATTTAGACTATTTAATATCATTTAAAATTTCCTGGATTCGGCTTGGTTCCAGAGATAATTAACCTTTTTCGGAAAAAGTTTTTCGACGTAACTCGTCATAAAACTTATTTTTGATTACAATGCTACCACAATGTGCTCTAATATTACCACACCTTTTGCCTGACAATCAAAAAATAAGAATAGACTTGACGAAAAACCTATCCCTAAAAAAACATTAAAAAGAATAATTTTAACAAATTGTTGTTATGATAAAAAATATTGGAGATGTTAAAAAGTATTCAAAAAGTCAAAAAAAATGTGGAATTTGACATAATTTCTCATAATATTTTTTGTTTATTTTGATGTCTCGAATGCATAGTTAAAATCTTGCGGTTTCCTCGCGAGCACCCTGTATAAAAATGCTCAAAAATATGTCCCAGTGCATTTTAATTCTATGTAACAATAACGTCATAACATATTTATAAGAGGATTCATTCGATTCATATTTTTGCACTTGACTGTAACACAGGCTCCAAGTATGTACAATACAAACTACGGATCTTTTTCACCTCAGCGGCTCGAACATGGTGGTGTTGCTGCTAAAACTAGTGAGCAAAATGCAATTGTGCTGCGAGAGTGAGAAAATAGTACATTACGACACAAGTGCGAAAAACATGAAATTCGAAACGAGTGGCGATGTTTTGAAACACGACCGATAGGGAGTGTTTTAAATCGACACGAGTTACGAATTTCGTTTTTGCACGTGTCTCGTACGACGTTTTTTTAGTACAGATGGCCCTCCGAAGTTTAGGACCTGACGTAAAATGACCCACTTCTCGCACTAGAGCCTAAAATTAAAGTACATCATCTGTACTAAAAACTAAATTTTTAATTTTCCGTTTCGTTGCTTAGTCGCAGGTCATCTTTTCATACTGCGGGGTGTAATACAAACTTTGAACATTTGAACTTCATTACATTCCGTTACCAAAAAAAGATAGGTATAAAATATATCGATTCATCATTCGACTTGGAAACCTTCGTAGAAGGCCCCCAATTTTTTATTTATTTAGTTCTTGTGGACAGGCGAAAGCACTAAGCCCCCGGGCTTAAGAATACGGGCCCCTAAAAAGCGGGAATGAAAAATTCGTTCGGATACAATATAAAATTGGAACTCGTGTTAAACTTGTATAATAATATTCAACCTATAATAAATCTAATATTATTTTAAACTATAGCAATAAAAATAGAACTAAACTTAAATAACATGTCAAATTAAACCTGAAATAAATCTAAAAAGTTGGGCCCTGAACGAAATTTGAACGAATATTTTAAACATATTGATTCAGAGCGCACTTTATATTCTTTAAAACGTTAGCGCGATTGAACTTTTCGAATCTTACTAGATCAGGACTAACATCATAGTACGTTTTCTTAGATATAAAACATAACTTAAAATAAAAACTGTGTTTAATATGAGTGAATCAAGTAACGAAGCCGATGTTTTAACTCCTCAAGAGTGAGTGGTGGTGTTTTATTCCTTTTCGTTATAATATGTTCTCGCCGCTGAGGTGAAAAGTTGTATATATCACACGAGAGCAAAGATATTTGTATCTCGTGTCTTTGTGTCCCTCACTGCGCTCCATATTCTAATTTCAATCATAGAATCTTTCGCTTGCTCGGGACTCAACATCAACACTCAAAACAAAAATCTACTTTGCTCTCTGGTTGAACAAATAACTATTATAGGCATGTTTTTAAAACTCAACGGGGCTTCCCCCGATAATAAACACTCGATAATGATCCTCTGTTATAGCAATCGAAGTAGGATGTTTGCCAGATAACCTCTCCAAATGACCCCAAAAGATAATATTTTAAATTGGTTTATGTACGTACTTTACTACATTGTGTATTAAGGCCGGTATGTAAGAAATAAACGGGGATATTTATTAATTTACATACAGTCTAATACGGACGATCAATAAAACCAGCAGTGTTATTCACTAAGGAAACCGCCTTGCTGTCAGCGCTGTGTCAGTGCTGCGGCAGCGTCGAGCCTAAAAATGGTATTCACTAATGTACTTTAAACGACACTAGTGCTCGGCGATGAATGCGGCGTGAGCTGGAACTACATTGCGTCAAAAGTTTGACGTTTAATGAACTTCGTATTCTCTAACGAAAAACAGCGACGAACTCGCCCACAACCTCGCTCACAGCCTCGATTCCTAATGTCAAATCAAACAGCTAGGATTTTAGACAAGGCTGTCTCGATATCGAACTCGTTGACGAACGCAGCGTCGAATGTGTCAATAAGAGAATAGCATAGCAGGCATGGGATTCATTAGTGTAATCATAGATTACAAGGTTTTTTTAAAGTTACTCTTAATTATGACCTCACAGAATTTTTTTAAGATTATCGTAGCAGCAATGCAAGTACAAACATTTGTTATTGTTGACATGGCAGTTATGTCATCTGCTTTTGAAATTAGCTGTCAACGAGTTTTCAACTCGCGTATGCATAATTCTTTTGTATGGAAAAAATTGTTGCTCTAATTTTAAGTAAAAGTTATTTGAATGTACTTTTTACGTCGTAAACTAACACCTGTCAAGAGCTTCGCCCATATTAGACTTGCACCCTGTATATAAATTTCGTATAAACAAACTACAAACACATACAAAATTAAATTTAAAAGTATAACTAAACTAAAACTAGATAAAATCTAAAATAAATGCCTGCGGCATGGTACCCAGGACGCTGGCAGCATTTCCTCGCTAGATTGCCAAGCTAATGCGTTGAGTGAGGGAGCTGCCAGCCCTTGGGTCTCCCGTGGCATCTCTGAGTCTCTTTGGTAGGTCTTTGAAGAGACTCAGAGCGCTAGAACCCCACAGACCAAAGGTCTCGACGCCGAAAGGAACGAAATTATATTCGGCGCTGAGACCACTGTAGTTTCCCACCTTGGATTTTTCGGCCGCCTCTGCTGCTGCTGCTGCCCTCGCAAAGGTTCTGTGGAGATGAGACGGGGCTAGCGTGTCTACGCAGGTTACATCCCACACCAGCACCCGTCCCATACTCCACGGAAACAGAGACATACCATCAGGTCTCTTGCCGTCAGTTCTGGACATGCCGGTCGGCTCTAAGAGAGCCGGCACACCAACTGACGCAAGAGACCGTTGGACCGTAAGAAATTGTGAACAAGTGTTATGTGTCAACGAGTTCATAATTATTGTACCGCCCGTGGCAACCAAAATGTTTTTATCACACCTGTGAGGAAAACAGGTTGTAAATATTTTTTCTAAACTACTCTAAAATGATCTAAATCATTTCCATAAAATAGGGATATCTCAAACTCTATTGCTATGATTATCTTATTTCTTCTACTGTTGCATATGCATAATAATGTTCGAATGCTGGAGCATTATTATGTATATAAAGAAGCATCAGGAGGCTCAGCAGGACGTCTGTCGTCACATCGGAGAGTATCAGGAACATTGGCGCCATCAACCTCATGGTTATCAGCCATCTTGTTATGGAGATCAGAAAACGCGGAAATAAAAGCACGTCCTATGCGTTTATAAATCACTGGTTTTATTTAAACACACTTATAATCACAATAATGGATGATTGATCAAATAAAACTGGATAAAGAGCCAATAGGTTAGAAACACGTGCACCACCGTTCACAGCCGTTAATGTAATGACAGCTGCCAACCGGTCGGCGCCATCTTGCTACCCTATTCGGGGGGAAACCCGCTCTTTATGGACAATTGGACACTTCCAACATTTCGATACCTCAATTAAAAAGTAATCGACAAACATAATATTTTTACGCTTAAGCAATCAAAACAAACAACTGAATAATAAACATAGCCATAAATCACTAATGTAGGTGCAACATTCAACGACGCGCCGTCACGGCCGTCCTGCATATCACACGTCCTCGTGTGCCGAAATAGCGGCTCCATCTGCAAAGGAGTAATATGGTTTGCACTACATTCAACTCGGTCACCCTGACCACAATATGACACGTGACAAAATTAAATAAAGTTAAACTTATGCCACACAGGCCCATTAAATTACACAGTGGCATATGTGCCATGTTGGTTCAAGATATCACACACAGTCATAAGAGTATACACAAGGTAATTATTCAGTGCCACACAGGCAAGCCGGTGCCACACAGGCGCGTCATTGCCACACAGGCGCGTCATTGCCACACAGGCGCGTAGATGCCACACAGGCACGTCAATGCCACACAGGCATGTCTATGCCACACAGGCACGTCAATGCCACACAGGCATGTCAATGCCACACAGGCTCGTCAATGCCACACAGGCGAGTCAATGATACATAGTCAAGATACGTAATTAAATTACTCACCATCGCCGTCATCGGCACATTCTGTCTCAACTTGGTCAATAGGGATTTCCAACCCAGCGTTTAACTCTAAAGGAACATAACACTCAGGCATGGCCCGCATGCGGTCATGAGCATACTTGTATGTTCTATTAGAGTTAAGAGCCTTCAGTAGATATCTGTCACCATCCAACAGCTCTACCACCAAATATGGACCTTTAAACTTTGAGTCTAACTTCGTTTGATTACGCTCATGATTTTCCAAAAGAACGTAATCACCCACTTTAAACTTTTTAACTTTGGCTTTAGTTCTATCGAACCTATTCTTTTCGTAAGAAGCGCTAGCCTCTATTTCTCGTGCCGACTGCTCTCTAACAGCATTTATGTCTATCGCAGTCTCATCAGTTTCTAATGTCATTAGGTCTATAGGTCTAGCCACCTTTCCTATTAAAAGCTCCAGGGGACTTGCTTTTGTTACCCTACTCATAGTACAATTAATAGCCAGCTGTATGTCGGGAAGTGCATCTTGCCAGGACCTACTTTTACTTGTCTCTACAGCGGTCAACATATTTTTGAGTGTAGACATAACTCGTTCTACCTGCCCATTAGCTCGACTACTGCCAGTTGCAATAAGATGTAAATTTACATTATGAGCATTGCAATACTCTCGAAAGTCCTTTCCAGTGAAACATCTACCCTGATCAGCAATAACACGCTGAGGTGCACCAAATAAGGAAACATTGTACTTTAATGCCCTAATTGCACTAATTGCGTCTATATTTCTTGTGTGGTATAATATTACGAATTTCGTAAAAGCATCTATAGACACGAAAACGTATTCTTTCGTGTCTTTCTTTCCGCTTAATTTTCCTGTTGCATCCATATGAATAGTGTGCCAAGGAATAGTAGTTTTAGGGATTGGATGTAATTCCGCTTGCACCTTTCCGGAGTTACCCTTTGCTACTCGGCAAGTTATACAGTTTTCTACAAATTTCCTGACATATTTGTTCATATTGGGAAACCAAAAATGGCAGTACATCTTTTCTAGAGTCTTTTCCCACCCTAAATGCATTATATTTTCATGCACGTGATTTATTATGGCCCACTGAAAAGCCCTCGGAACGATGGGCAGCCAAATACTTTTATTGTTCCTGTCAATTTTGCGATATAGCAACCCACGCCTAGTTTCATAAGTTTTGGAAACGTCGCTATCGAGTTGATTTGATTCGAGTTTAGTAATTATAGATTTGATTTCGTCGTCTTTTTGCTGTTCGGCTTGTAACCAGGTGTCAGAAATTTCCGTTAAATTAATACGCTTTTGTTCAACTTTAGTTACCTGCTCGGGAGATGGTAAAGGATTGCGAGAGAAGAAATCCGCGTGGCTCATACGTTTTCCCTGCCGGTATTCGATCTCAAAATCAAACGACTGCAAAAAGCACCACCACCTATGCACTCGAGGTGTGAGATCGACTTTTGATTTAGATGCTTTGACTGCATTGCAGTCTGTAACTACTAAAAATTTCTGTCCCTGTAGGTAATGACGAAAATGCTTGATAGCATTGACGATTGCAAGCGTCTCAAGTTCGTATGAATGGTAATTGGATTCAGCTTTAGAGGTTCGGCGACTGTAATATTCTACGACATGTAATCTGTCATCTACTTTTTGCATAAGTATTGCGCCATAGCCTTCCGCGCTCGCATCTGTGTGCAGTTCTATAGGAAGATCTGGGTCGAATATAGTCAGTACAGGTTCGTTAGTAAGAACATTTATGATTTCTCTACGCATTTTTTCAAGCTCAGGAGTCCATTGAATTTTCCCTTTGCCTGACGTAAGACCGTAAAGCGGGGCTGCTTTTTGTGAAAACCCGGGGACAAATTGCCGAAAGTAAGAAGCTAAACCGATAAATTGACGTAGTTGAGTAACCGTCTGAGGTGGAGCCAGTTCAGTTAGAGCCCTAATTTTACGTGGATTTGGCCTAATTACACCTGCCGATACTTCATAGCCTAAGAATTCGACCCTCTCTTTCAGAAAAGCACATTTTTTGATATTTAAGGAGAATCCTGCATCCGTCAAAGCTTTCATTACCACCTGCAACCGCTCAAGTCCTTCCTCAATAGTGCGTGATGGAATGATGACATCATCTAGGTAAACGACAGCAAAGGACTCTGTTAACGAACCTAAAGCTTTATTAATAGCTCGTTGGTAAATTGAAGGCGCATTACGAAGACCGAAAGGCATGGATAAATATTCGAATTGGCCCTCGGGTGTGACAAACGCTGTGCGCTCAATAGACTCCTCGTGCACTGGTATCTGATGATATCCACTAGCCATATCTAGAGACGTAAAATAATTAGCTCCAACTAAGCGCTGAATTTGATCTGATATTAATGGCAAAGGATATCTATCAGGTACAGTGTTGTTATTGAGTTCTCGGTAGTCAACACAAAGTCTATCTGTACCGTCTTTCTTTTTCACCAGTAACATGGGACTCGCGAAAGGAGAACTGCTTTCCCGGATTACACCAGCGGATATTAACTCTTTAATTTGATTACGTACGACACTTCTTTCATCTGGACTTAACCGGTAAGGCCTTCGTTGAACCGTAATATTGGGGTCTATTAATTTAATCTCCAGTTGGCCCGTAGTAACCCTGCCAGTAGGCGTCCCTTCCACAAAGTAAGTAGAATTATTTTCAAGGAGAGAAATCAATTGTTGCCTTTCACGCCCTGTTACATCGCTGTTTATATTATCAAAGCTATTTGCTTTACATCCTACACCGCAAACCGAAACGACTTTTATTTTGTTAACCACGAGCTTATGTTCAAAAATCTCAACAGAAAAACCAGACGCTAGCAGATCTCTACCAATCATAATTTCGTCAGTAATATTTTCGTCAGGTACTACATGAAATATTAATTGAACCGCATACCCTTGAATAGTGACCGTTGACAGAACTTGAAAATTGCAATTAACACTCCCATTTAAGCCTACCAATTTGACTGAGTTATAAAATCGTTTGCCAGAGAGTCTACTTGATAAACTTTCTCTTATTAAAGAGCACTCGGCACCAGAATCGAAGCTAAATGAAAACTTCTCACCAGTTCCGTCCATGAGCTGATCAGTGGCTGCTTTGATGGTACAGATGTCCACCCGTCGCTCGACCCGTGTGTCGGTGTCCTTAGTAGGGCAGTGTGAAGCGATGTGCCCTTGTTCTCCACATTTATAGCAGGTTGGTGTAATCTTCTTTTTGACTTCGTTGTCTCCTTTTGGAAGATGAGGTGTAGATGAGCTTGAATTCTCAGGCCGTAAAGCGTCACGACTACTGTTTCCTCGGCATTCACTCGACACATGACCTAGCTTGCCACAGTTATAGCATCGTCGAGAACTGTCACTACGCGGCTTCTTCGCATCCACAAATGGATATGTCTTGTCTTGATTGGAAGGTCCCCTTTTTCTAAAAGTGTAAGCCATTAGCTCTTGTTGTAGTTTATTGCGGTTTTCAATCTCAGTGGTAAATGCTACTCGCTGAAGTCGAGGTTCAATTTTTGCAGCATGAGCTAGTGTAACAGCGATAGCGATCTGTTCCGTTGTCAAAGATTTCCATCTTGTCAGCAAGGCGCTCATAAATCGACTGGTGTATGCTGACAAACATTCACCTTCTTTTGGGCTCCCGTTGAATAGCCGCCATAAATTTGCCGCAGGAGTTTCAACAAAATCGAATCGCGCAAGAAACAGATCCTTCAACTGAGGCCAAGTTATTCCGGCAAAACTAGCCTGTGCTAACCACGCTGAGGCACTTCCTTTGAGTGCTTTGCTTATAGTCATTATGAGATTACCACCTGAAAGGGGTTTTTCTTGTAAACATAGATCCACTGTTTCGCACCACGCACGAGCATCGCTATCCTGAATATCCGGGTTGAACTCTGGCAACGAAACTTTCGATTCGGCAACGCGTGGTTCTTGCATAGCGCGAATTAACTCTGTTAAGTTCCGTTGCTGCATTTCAAAAAGACATTTCCAACGGTCGCACTCATTATTAAGTGAAAATTTTTCATTCTGACCTGTGGGCTGATCCTGGGATGAACGAGGTAATCCCACTTCTGATAAAGAAGCATCAGGAGGCTCAGCAGGACGTCTGTCGTCACATCGGAGAGTATCAGGAACATTGGCGCCATCAACCTCATGGTTATCAGCCATCTTGTTATGGAGATCAGAAAACGCGGAAATAAAAGCACGTCCTATGCGTTTATAAATCACTGGTTTTATTTAAACACACTTATAATCACAATAATGGATGATTGATCAAATAAAACTGGATAAAGAGCCAATAGGTTAGAAACACGTGCACCACCGTTCACAGCCGTTAATGTAATGACAGCTGCCAACCGGTCGGCGCCATCTTGCTACCCTATTCGGGGGGAAACCCGCTCTTTATGGACAATTGGACACTTCCAACATTTCGATACCTCAATTAAAAAGTAATCGACAAACATAATATTTTTACGCTTAAGCAATCAAAACAAACAACTGAATAATAAACATAGCCATAAATCACTAATGTAGGTGCAACATTCAACGACGCGCCGTCATATATTATAACTTTTATAAGTATTCGAGTGGAGACCACGGTTTGGCAAACGCAGTGTAGGACGACCAAGAATTAAGTTACAACAAGGCAGAAAGGATGGTAGCAGATAAGTAGGTATTTTGGGCACATTAGCGTTACCATTCTTGTACTAGCACCTATCTAGTAACTGAGACACGCTTTAAAAAAACAATGCTGTTTTATCTCATTGAACCTTGACCGCTGCAATCACAACGCCCCGTTTATTTCTCATTTTGCTTGTTTTAAGTTAATTTACACTTACTCCCTGCCACTGAACATCATTCAGTCTGTGCATTTCGACGCGCCCGCGTCTCACTATGGAGTCAGTTTTATTCCTGACTCTGCTGGCAGTAGCGTCGGCTTCGCCACTCCTGAATCAGCAGTCAAGATGTGAAGACTCCGTATTCTACACTCGTGCTAATATAAGCACCTCTCCGTTTGTAAACATCATGAACGTACGCATTGACACTCCTGATGCTGTCTATTCGACCCCCCCTGTCCTACTGGTGGGGAAGAAAGATGGCGGCATACTTCGTTGTCGCCAGGAAGATCCAACCGTGTGTGAAGAACTTTTTAACACCGGTTCCCATGTGTACTCAATAGTCATTGCCGGAGAATACTATTACGCCGGAGTGTATTCCGGATCAATCTATAGATGCAAATTGTATCAAAAAGATTCGTGCAAGATTTTCCAGAAGGGAACAGCATCAGTGGAGAGCCTTGCCACTGCAAATGGATACCTGTATGCAGGTCTTTATAACGGCACAATATTGCGTTGTCTGCTGAACGAACCTAATAGCTGTCGACCCTTCCACGTCCCAGGAAACAATATTTATTCTGTTATATCGTTCAATGATAAACTCTACGCTGGACTGTGGAACGGACAGTTGATGAGCTGTTCATTGACAGAAGAGAACAGCTGTACTCTACTGTATACTTTGAGTGCAGGTATTATGGGATTTTCTGCTGTTGCTAATAGCCTTTTCGCTGTGACATGGAATGGTCTTTTATGGAATTGCACTCGAAAACCAGACGATGTAGCTGATTTCTGCGCCTCCGTGTCTTTAAATTACAGCAAACCAAGAGACATCGGGTCATTTAATGGCATTTTGTATACGCTTGAGAACGAGAAAGGCCTTTACAGGTGCAAATGGGCCAATAATACTGAGTGTGTAAGCTATGGTAACATTAAAAATGCTCATAGCGCGGCGTTCGCGTACGGTACTTACGAGATGCAGAGTCGCTTTAAGAATGAAGATAAAAGCTGCAGGTGGCAGGATAATTCCCAATGTCCTCCTGTGGTTACCTATTATAATGAGCACCAGAGGACGCTGTTAGAAGTTCATGTGAAGGATAACAAGTTATACAACTCATTTGGTGTTCTGGTTGACACCAGCGGTGCAGATGAGGGAAGGTCGGGTCGAGCAGCCATCTTCGCGATGGGGCCGGATGGGACTATACTACTTTCTAATCTCCACAAACGAGGCTTACTGCATATGTCGAGCTTCTTCGCTGGCAATCCCGTGGCGGGAGCTGGAGAAATTGTGGTACAGAACGGAGTGATCCAGAGGATATCTGCCTGCTCGGAACACTATGAACCTGATTTGACCCTCAACGGACAAGTGATTCAGTCTCTACGATCCCAGGGGTACATGGAACCCATAAAGTCCCTGAATTGTACTGACCCTAGTGATGTTGAGGATTTCGGCCAAACTGAATCAAATAACGTTCAATAATATAAAGTTTTCTATTTCTTTAAAAAAATGTGTAGTCTGTTTTAGGTAAAGTAACAAAAAATCCATGTACATTGAACCATTGCATAAAAACTCAATTAATTTATAAAACCAAAAGTAAAAAATATATAATTAATAATAGTACATTGTGCATCAAGGGAGGTAAGTACGGAATTACTAACGAGAGTGTTAGAAGCCCGACGCCGTTAGGCGGAGGGCTTTTATGACTCGAGTTAGTATTCCGCTTACCTACCGTGATGCATACAATGTTTTTCATCACACTTGCCGACAAAAAAATAAGTTTTAAGACATAATATTATTAAATGACGTACTGACATTTCTATTACTCCCTAGGGAATATCACTTTTCTATTATTCCCGCTACGCGCGCAAGCAATGGCGCGCTTAGACAACAAGTGTGATGAAAAATATTTTAAGTTATTCCACAAAATATTACTTTTCCTTATCAAGTACTGTTCTTTGTATTTTATGCTGTATCAAATTGTACTGGTTCATCTGCTTGAAATTTTTTAATAAAATCACTGCATATTCATATCATAATCACTGTATTTTCACTTAATTTCTACGCTTATTATTACCTATAGAAAAAACTCATTAAGACAATTCTAATTATGTGAACTTTTAACCCGTTAGTATTTGTCTCTTATCAGTATCACTAACTCATGAGACATTATCTCCGCTATTTAAATCTAACCCTAGGCCCAAATGTAACATTCCGTAGGTACGTGATATTAGACTGTCATTATTAGGGTTAGGAATTTTGGTGGCATTAGGTGGACAGAGAACAGTGGAGTCGTTGGGTCCCCTTTAATATGCCTAATATTAATAGTCCTAATATGAATTCGCATAACGGATTTGGCATAAATAATTAAGCATAATATTGAATAGGCAAAATAATAAAATTCCATAATGCTTAATACGCATATTACTGATTATGCATAATTGAAATATGCATAACATTATTAAATATAACTTTATTCATCCTAATATGGATTAGCATAAACTTAGAAATCAAGCGAATGAGGCAGATCAGGGTAAACTCAAGACAGTAAGGTTAAGTTCAAAAGATTAATAAGCAGGAGCGACGAAGCGCAGTTGAAGCCTAGCTTTCGTCGATATCTCCTACACATTCTAATGAACACGTCAGATACAATCAATTAAATAAAACATTAGGTATTTAATAATCAATTTTATTAGTAAAGAAATCACATCTTGGTATTCTTGGTAGGCGCATGAGGCGCACGTACATAGTGCGTACCTATTTAATACGGGCGTATATTTTAATGATGCTTAAAATAGGATCTAGGGAACCTATTTACCTATACCATAATTTCTATGATCGAAAGTCTAAACTAGTTTTAAATTGGAAGCAATATACCTACACCGTGGTCTCTAATAACCCGAAAGAGTTTAACCACGCATTTTTGATGTAAAAACAAACAAAAAATACTTAATACCTTTTGTAATTTATGGAAAAAAAATTTACTACATTATTGAATGTATTTTAATATAAAAAGTAAAAGTTATTTACAAAACTAGCACTTACAATGCGTGTTATTTTTTTTACAAAAACCTCATTTATAAAAGGTTTTATTTCTCACTTTTGACATCTATTAATGAGGTTAGTGAGACTATTCTCCATAATGGCACCAACGCCGTTAAAAAGACCTTTTGTACCGAGTTACAATAAGAAAATATGTTTTTTTTAATTGGTAATAACTCTGAAAGTAGGCGATATCCAGAAAAGTTTATACGACATTATAGTTTCTAAATGTGGTCAGGAACACACTGTTAAAATCTTTCGGGTTATTACAGAACACGGTGTATAGTATACACGGTGTTACGCGAGCATTGCGAAAGATTTTAACTATGCATTCTAGACATCAAAATAAACAAAAAATATTATGAGACCTAATGTCAATTTCACCAAAAAAAAATTTTTTTTCTTTTTTTTTTTGGCCGATTTGAATACTTCTTAACATTTCCAGTACTTTTTATCATAACAACAATTTGTTTAAATTATTTATTTCAATTGTTTTTTTTTTAGGTAGAGGTTATTTCGTCAAGTCTATTCGTATTTTTTGATTGTCAGGCAAAAGGTGTGGTAATATTAGAACACATTTTGGTAGCATTGTAATCCAAAAGCAGTTAAATGACGAGTTACGTCGAAAAACTTATTTCGAAAAAAGGTTGATTATCTCTGAAACCAAGCCGAATCCAGGAAATTGTATATAACATTAAAGACTCTAAATATGGTCAGGAATCCAGCATTAAAATCTTTCGGAATGCTGACGTAACACCGTGTGTAATAATATTATTAATACGTACTAATCGACAGTAACTTGGCAAAAATATTAGGTATATAGTATCGGTTTCGCTACGCAATCTATGATCGGTCATTATTATTTTATCTATTATATTTTATACCTTTCATTAAGTATACCAATTAATATTATGCTCATTGTAATTATTCCAAATCATCGTTATGATAGTTTACGTTATACGTAAATACATTATGCGTAATCGTTTATGCGAAATTATGCTTATGCCACTTAAATAGTATGCTTAACAACGCTATGCCAATTTGAAGTATGTGTAATAAATTATGCGAATTAATATAGACTCAAGTTTAATTTTTTAATGATTGATTGAATAATTAATTAATCAGAAATAATAAATGAATATATTCTTTTACACAGGGATTCGCTAATTTTAAGTATTAAATAATTTCATCTTTAATATTTGACTACCTATGAATTGAAGTTCAATCATTCTTTGTAATATAGCATATGATTATTATATAATATTTACGGTCTTCGAGAGAACTAGAACCTTATAAATTAAATAAATAAATTTTCACACTTACCAACATTTTTAATTGAAAATTCTATTTATTTGTATTTTTCTAGTTTCTTTAAAATAAAATTCATGTTATTTATTTAAATTCCTTGATAAATCCAGCTTGAAATGAACACTGTTTCGTTATTATTTTATAAGTTAATCATTTATTCAACTTAAAAATATTTGTAACATTGACTCCACTGCTCTATGTTCAATAAATGCCACCAAAATCCTAACCCTAGTCATTATGCAGTTGATCTTGTTAACATTTCTGCTAACAACGTCTGTTTACGCTTCTCCATTAAGCGACCACTGGGGATATTTTTTTTATTTTGCTGTAAGTGTGGGGTATCTTTAAATAATGTCTTTCAAATAGAAAAGAATAGCGTAAAAGTTACATGGGTCCAAAAAATATTACAAAAGTTTTTGAATAACTACGGAACCCTACTTTGCATGGCCCGACATGCTCTTGGTCGGTTTTTAGGGTTCCGTAGCCAAAATGGCAAAAACGGAACCCTTATAGATTCGTCATGTCCGTCTGTCCGTCTGTCCGTCTGTCACAGCCGATTTACTCGGAAACTATAAATGCTACAGTAACGAAATTTGGTGAGAATATGTGTTGTATGAACCGCTACAGGATTATGATACTAAATTGTAAAAAAAACCATTGGGGTGGGGGCCCTCCATACATGTAACTGAGGGATAGAATTTTTTTTTTTAGTTTTACATAAGCGTGTGGGGTATTAATAGAAAGGTCTTTGAAAATGATATGAAGGTTTATACATCACATTTTTATTTAAGCAAATCGTTTTCGAGATATCAGCTCTCAAAGTCTGAAAAATGTGTCCCCCCCCCCCTCTATTTTTTAAACTACGCGATATAAAATTCTGAAAAAAATATATGTTATGCACATTAATAAACTCTATCAACGATTTTTGGTTTGATTAAATTATCTCCAATAGTTTTTGAGGTAGGTTGATTTAACTGTATTTTTTTAATAATAAATTGATAATGGTACGGAACCCTTTGCGCGCGAGTCCGACTCGCACTTGGCCGGTTTTTTTTTGCTGCAGTCGTGGCAGCAAAAAAATGCGTAGTGGTTCTTAGTGTGCGGTTATTTAAAATGAAAGTGGTATCCAAAACCGGATGAAACCAAAACTGTAATTACTTACCTAGTAGCTCAAAAAACCTAATTAAGACCAGTTAGATGCCGGAACGCTTTTCAAAAACGAAAGTAATATGTATATCTGGAAATGATACGTACACTCATTTTTGTGGTATAATATTTTTAAAGTGATTATCACAGAATTATATTTGGATAGAAGAAACAAGCTCATTCATTTGTATGGCGGCCGAGCGTGTCAGATTTTGTACTGAAGTTGTTATTGTTACTTGCCTATGATTTTAAATATGTCTCAGGCCCTTGAGTATTCATATTTTTTTGTATTGTTGCAATTAATATTACTTAAGGAGGTATTATTAATGTTTTTGTTCACTTCAATTTACAAAATTTGACGCCCCGCCCGAAAGCTGCAAGCTGCGATTAAAGACGGACAACTCAGTGGATTTCACCGAGTTCATTTGACACGCTAAGTAGATACGTTTGCTTGATCTATGGTATATACCTATGACATCTGTGGTGATTATCGTAGTTTCTTATCCGAAAATTATGACCAAGTATAACAACGAGACTTTCTAACTTTCGGTTTTGAATCCTAAGTTTTGATTTTCAATTGCCGGCGGCATTATTACCATTGACATACTTAAAAATACTTTATTGCACTATACAGGGCGTCCCAAAGTTGTGGGACATGAAAAGGAAGTACCTTAAATATCGTAGATGGGATATTTGGTGAAAGAAGACTTTATTTTATTTTGAAAATTAAATAAAACTGCATTAAAAAAAAATCCAAAAACTTTTTCCTTTTTATAGGCATCGAACGTACTTTAATACGAATTTTTTTTTTCGTAATTTTATGATTTTTATTCGAAAGAATAGATAAAAAAAAATCTTAAGAAATATAGTATCTAAAACTAGAAGAATAACCAAAAAAGTTAGATTCAAAATTCGAAAAAAAAAAAGAAGTTAATTCGATTTCCGGGTGAAGCAAGTAATTTTTTTATAAACTTTGAATGCAGAATGAGTAAATTTTTAAAATAAAATAAAGTATAAATATTTGATGTCATATACCAAAGAAAAACGACCAAGATCACATAATGTCCGAGGTGGGGACCGAACCCACGTACTCAGGACGTACGTACGTATAGGAGGTGCAGGCATGTATTGCTTGCCCTTAGAGAATGGTGAAAGGCGGCTAGTCTTGTAAGGGATTGCATATACCCGAGAAATTTGACCGGTGGTTGCTAAGACCGAGTGGCCGAGGGGTACAGGCTTCAGCACGTGGCACATAGGAGTATATGCATTAAAAAACCGCTTAAAAGTCGAAATAGCTAAATCAGTCAAATTCACCGCCTATCGTATTTTTTACATTCCTGACTAACCGGTCCACCTGATAAAAGGCTTAAAATCTCCCACCCCTCACGAATCCCTGAGCAAGATCGGTCGGAACCTAATTATTGCTACATGTGTACGATTTTGTTCTCGGCGATTTCATCTTTGCAAAGTTTACTTTTTGTCGTGGTATTTTTATATGGTTGCGGATTGAAAAAAAAGCTTTTGAACCTGGAAGAAGAAGGTATGTACTTTATTATTCTGCAATAGTTTTTGAATATCGGTTATAAATAATGTATTTAAAACCTGGTTAACTTTGTGTAGTTAAATTTCGATATTTTTACTATGAAAATTTAAGACAATCGTGTTTTTGTTTATGTGTCAGGACTTGGCAACTTAGTTTTTTTAGATCGAAATAATGTTAAGGTCTATGTACATCGATTGTATAAGAAAAACTGTCCGCTTACGTCCGCCATTTAGATTTTCAGTAGGTTAAAGTTACAGCGTCATAAACATAATTTTTTTGAATGTCATACTTTGTTGGTTTTTGTTATATATTCTTTGGAAATGATTCAAGAATTTGGTAAACTGACATTATTCAGCATAATGCAAGCATGTAAGGGAAAGAAAACAGGAACATTTTTTTTAATTTTTGGAAGAAAGACTGATTCGAATTACTCATTATCGTGAGAGAACCCAGCGATCCATAGTAGATACCGTATTCGCCCAGGCTACGCGATGGAAAAGTGTAACATAAAAACGACCTGCGAAGGCCGAAGGCCGAGGTTCGCGCAAGGCCGAAGGCCCGGAAAGTTCCGCGCCGCGCGCTCGCCTGCGAGGCCGAAAACCGTGCTGCTGGAGATTCCAATTCCCGGCGATACCCACAAACATATCAAACCCCCATGCAATTCCCTGCACAAATGTTAAGGCACAACTTTGACAACTCAGACAAAAATATATTTCCTGGCCTCCCTCCCACAAGAAGAGGCCGCACTGCGCATAATACTATTTTTTAGGGTTCCGTAGTAAACTAGGAACCCTTATAGTTTCGCCATGTCTGTAGCATAGCGCAATGGCCGTTAATACTAGAAATTAGAAATTTGGCACAGATATACAGATATACATTTTAATTACATACAATTTTTTCTTATAATTTGTCGTAAAGTGGGGATGATTTTTTTATTTTGTTGAAATGCTATAGTGTGGGGTATCGTTGAATAGGTCTTTCAAAAACAATAAGGGACCCAGAAGAAAGTTGTTTTATAAAATAAATATTTTCGGAGATAACCGCTTCAGAATAAAAAAAATGGTCTCCCTCCCCCTCAAACTTTTGATCCGTGGGTCCAAAAATATGAAAAAATATCACGAATTGTGGGCTCATAGAATACTTTAAAATAAACCTATTTCGAACATAATCGGCCCATCCGTTTTTGACTAACTACGGAACCCTACATTGAACATGGCCCGACATGCTCTTGGCCGGTTTGAAATATATAATTACAATCAAATTCTTTGTTATATTCCTTAAAATCCTCAAAAAACCAATGAAATATTTTTAAACGGTTTTATGATTGAAATACTCCTATGTGCGTGGGTTCGATCCCCACCTCGGACATTAGGTGATCTTGGTCGTTTTTCTTTGGTATATGACATCTAATATTTATAATTGATATAGTATTAAGTAGTGTGACTGGGGAAAAATAAAAAGTACAAATCAAAATATTTAGTTAACAAATAATTTGATTTGTGTTTTCGCAATACGTTCAATAAAAAGAAGTCTTCTTTCAGCACAATACACTATCTACGATATTTAAGGTACTTCCCCTTCGTGTCCCATAACTGTGGGACGCCCTGTATAGTTCTGTGGTTTGTGGTGGAAAGGGAAAGCCTACTGTGAACCTCGGAAATCGTACATTTAAGACATATGTCTCTGTCACTCTAACGAAGGAGTTAGCAGGGTGACAGAGATAAATGCTCGATATGCGTTTCAAACAAAAGACTAACCATCTTATTATTCTTAAAATAACTAACGTGAGACTCAAACATATTAAAATATTATCTAACCTAGCTACTCACTTATATAAGTCGATGATTGCTCGACATGTTTCGACCCATTAAGAGGGTCCTCGTCCGGAGCACCCGCGGCCAAAGCCTGACGCGTACTACGCGGCGTAAGTACGAAACTATAAGGGTTTGTTTATTTTATTTTATTTTATTTATTTTAGAGATAACAAACAACTATACAATAAAAAATACTACAAAATTATTAAAAAACCTTTCTGTGTAACCAACAAAGTTATAAGACCAGAAAATATCACCAAATATCACCATGAGGGGTGGGGGGTCTAAAACAGGCCAAAATCGTATGACGTGATTAATGGACAAGCCCTTAGTTACTAGAAAAGGTGATACGGTTGGCTTGTAAGCAAGCCAGTTAACAAAAGTTTAAATCGAAACAATTTTTAGAGTATTGTAAATTAAGTGACAAAAAAAACAAAGCCATGAGTCTATTAACTAATTTATAATATACATCATCATCAGCCTATCGCATTCCACTGCTGGACATAGTCCTCCCCAATTTAATGATTTTTTTATTTTAGAATAGAATAGATATAAGTTTATTCGTAACATACACATACCTACATAAAAATCACAATTACAGAAACGAAAAATAATTATACAGGTAGGAAAAACGTGTATGCTACGAAATGGCCTCATCTCAGCATGTTGCTAGTAGGGCTTGCATCCCGGAATTCCGGAATTTCGAAATATTGGAATTTCGGACCGATTTTGCTGTTTTTACAATTCCGGAATTGACACTGCTAATATCGGAATTCCGGAATTTTAAAAAAGTGTTTTTATTATATGGACAAACATAAAATATCAACACGATTATGATAATCAGGTACAGAATAAAGGATACAAATCCACCACAAGATATATCGATAAGTATTTCTAGCCACAAATTGTGTTATGTTTTATTTTCTGTAAAATAAACTGTACCACGTTACCACGTTGTACAGCGATGGAGACCTGTTGGACCAGCCATGACCTAGAACGTGGGTATTCACCCCTCTCCCTCAACCGCGTACCCAACTCCCTAAAAAATTTACCGGCCTTGTGACACCAGGGCCCAGCCGTTTTGATGGCAATGAGCACAAAGTCGTACATGACCCCCAAGGCAGAGTATTTGGCGTGCTTATTCCTGGCAGCAGTTTTCGTCGCCGATCCCACCGACCTGACAGTGTGCCTCAAATGGAACGCAGCAAACGTACTGACACAAGTTGCATCCCACAGTAGGCACCGCCCTCTGCGCTAGGGAACCAGTGTAAGTCCGTCGGGTCTTTTCCCGTCCAAACGAGACAAGCTCGGTGGCTCCAGGACACATGGAACCTTCGCTGCCACTAAAGCCCGACAAACATTTATTTCGTTAATCGAATGGTGCCTAGGGAAACGGCCGGCACACCTCTGGCAACTAAGCCCATGGTGGCCGTTCTCCTCCACCATCACCCCACAAATACATCGATGCGCGTTACACACCTTATTGCTGCGCGTAACTGATTGTTGCCAAGATTGTAACATAAGTAAAATGACTAATGTTTCTAATTTGAATTACAATACCAACAAGTACTAACCTTAATTTATTGATGGACAATACAATGTGCCAATGAGGAAAGGGAAAAAAATTAACAGCGGATTTATTAATAGATTTGAAGTTAAAAATGTTGTATAAAGTTTACCGGATGACATCTATTTTAAGAGAAAATGTCTTTTATTTAAGCCGTTTTAGACCGCTACGAATTTTAGGTACCTAACGATTTTGTCGCTGTGTGACATTGAACAATCTTTTATTACCTAAAACTTTAAAAAGCATTTTTATCGATAGTTTCATTAATAGAATAATTTTTTATGTAGTGCAGCATTCGAAACACACAAAAACACTTGCTTCTTTTAGCCTCAGGGATATGCTGTTAAAATTTTTCCCTTTTCTCATGGGCATCTTGTAAACAAATCGTACTGCAATTTTACGTTTTATTTAAATATTACATAGATTTACAAAATTTTCGTTAATTCCGTAACTAGTTCCGGAATTCCGGAATTGAAGTGTAATATCGGAAATCAGTTCCGGAACTGGAAATGGTCCGATATTGCAAGCCCTAGTTGCTAGCGGGTGCCAGCGCTGGTCTTCCGATGAGTGTAGAAAAGGTTCCGCAGCAGTAAATGTAAAAAAATACTATAGGTACACTTTTTACAGATTTTCCTGTAAACTACATACATAAGGAACTAACTATTTTCTGTAATTATTGCCACATATCAAGCTCGGTACTTTCGATATTATTATTGTTTAGTGTTCCCTGAAAAACGAGACAATCGGCGTCCCGCGCGGACCCTTTGCGGGACCCATATTTTGAGGCCTCAGAAACGGGACGTCCCACATATAGCGGGACGGTTGGCAGCCCTACTTATGACGCCCACGGAAGGAAATGAGGTGAGCCTATTCTATACCGGGCCCACACGGCTTATAATATACATACCTACACCGTGTTTTTATTGATTTCCGTTAATTTAAAGGGAAGCTTATTTAGGTAATAAATAATCAATTTCTCCAAGAAACTAGTGTCTTACAAATAAGTTTATTGCAACCTTTATTATACTTGAACAATTTTGAGCTGAGCTCGTTCTCTTAAAATTCCAGTAGCCTTGGGTTGTAAACCACAAAGTAATATAACAAGCGCTCAGTAAAAGCAGAATATAACCGCCGTAGAAAGTTAGTATAGATTATCGACAATATCGACTCTATTATTTGCACAATAGACTACAAAATAAAAAACTAAATAATGGCGCTCATAACTTTTTCTACATTATATAACTGCCAGGTAGTCGAAAAAAATTGTTTAGTAGAAAAAGGACAATATGGTACCGTAAATGTTCACTAGATTATCGGCTCTGTTCCCTTATCCTAACAATAACAATGCGTTGACCAAAAAATAACATTTCCCACATTTTGCACTTAGAGATAAAAGGCGTGCCGCCAGGATCATTAGTCGCGTGCCATTATTTAGTTTGTATATTTTGTTGTCTATTGTGCAAAGAATAGAGTCGATAATCTATACTAACTTTCTAAGGCAGTTATATTCTGCTTTTACTGAATGCTTGTTATCTTACTTTGTGGTTTACAACCCAAGGCTACTGGAATTTTAAGAGAACGAGCTCAGCTCAAAAAAGTTCAACTATACATGCTAATGTTACTTATTTTGACATGTGCCGTCGGTCACCTGAGATCTTATTCTTAAGGTTCTCTCACACTTGCCATTTCAATTATTATGTATGAAAACGAAGAAAAAAATATTTTTACGAAATTAACAAAACCCGATATACCAGGCAACTTCTATTAATGTCCCAAGTAATACTTATGTCCAATTTAATGACAATATAAAAAAAACAGCCTGTATATAGTAATAACATTTTATGGTAAAATAAATTAACTTGGGTTCAGTACATAGGTAACGATATCTAATTGACATTTTAATCAAGGGTTTTAATTGCATCTAAAATATAAGAATAAATTATTCACCTAGTTTCTTACGAAACCCTAAAAAATGCCACCTCGGCCACGTGTTCCCGTTGTCCATTTTAACATAATTTTACATTCATATATCCGTAATAGGATAGAGTGCAGAAACTAAAGGCGTCTGGGAACTAGACTCGGCCATTAATATCACGTGCCTACGTTTCCGAACAAACTAATTTTAACGCCAAATCTCTTTATAATAGCCAATTATATTATAACACCTTAAAAACATCAATAAGTATCCGTCAAATATAGTCTTTAACTGACGGATATATGACATATAATAGCTTAAATTTTAGTTTATAAAGTTTAACATCTGTAATGGATGATGACGGGTACTTGAGCAAATTATAGAGCTGCCGGCTTTTTTTTATAGATAAAGCGATGGCAACCAGTTAGAAAGAAAGCAGTTAAAACAATCGATTTTGATTTAATTTTGGAATGAGCAGAAATTGCTGCACAGGAGACTTAAAATTTTACACTATATATTAAACATCTACTTAACTATACAAATTGGCCAAAAAATAAGTGCGCAGAAGGTCTGATACGAAATTTGCAAATTTCGAAGACTAGTCTGTGTCTCTTCAACAAAGGGTGACATAAGCCGTAGACCATGATGCTCGAAATTTGATATTTTATAGTCTTGAACAAAAATCGAGTGGCGGCCACATACCGGAAGGCGCAGCGTGGGTAGGCCCCCCACTACGGGGACTGATGACCTGGTGAAGGTCGCAGGAGTCCGCTGGATGCGGGTGGCACAGGACCGGTCATTGTGGTAATCTTTGGGGGAGGCCTATGTTCAGTAGTGGACGTCTTGCGGCTGACATGATGATGATGATGAACAAAATCATCCAAGTTGCAATGAGGGTTCATGCTGTGGCTGTGGTTCTTAAAACCATTACGTTAGGAATATTGTTTTCTAAAATAAAAAACCACATCAGTTCCTAGTGAATTCCCATGAATGAAATTAAGTTTTCTTTATTAGGTTAGGTGGGTCAAAATTCTTTTCGTTCTTTTATTTTGTGTCCCTAAAAAACGTGACGCAGTGGTGATTTTTGGATGAGATGATGTTTTGTTTTCAATTTCTGATGTATGGATTTTAATCCATACATCAGAAATTATTTTAGCGTGTAAAAGAAATAGAAGTGCCCCGGATTTTTTTTCATATACTGAGTCGAAACAGCATC
Source organism: Thaumatotibia leucotreta (assembly GCA_025490895.1). Classification (NCBI taxonomy): domain Eukaryota; kingdom Metazoa; phylum Arthropoda; class Insecta; order Lepidoptera; family Tortricidae; genus Thaumatotibia; species Thaumatotibia leucotreta. Next base: position 23,617 of record JALPQI010004816.1, read on the forward strand.
TAAAATTGTAACAGAGTGGTATGAAACAAGACAACAAAAAAATTTTGACCCACGTACCAGTGACTTTGCGTCCCTGTTTTGATCTCAATCTTCAAATTGGCAACCGTTTTCTAGTCGTAATCCATTAAAAAATCAATATGCATTCAAAAACAATAGATTTTTGGTATTTTATGTTCAGTGTCAATGAACAGCTGTTTGGACCTCACGCCTACCTAAGCTCTGAAATGGAATACGAGATCAAAAATGTAAACAATCTATGACAATGACATGACATTATAAAGTCAATGTTAAAGTGACATTCAAGGGGTATAAAACTTTTTATTTTTTAACACCTTTATAAATTAACCTCGCATTTTGAGACGGGTTATATTTATTTTATTTTATTTGTTTGCACACTTACAAACTATCCTTACAGGTGTTAAACCTAAGACAATACTTGATGTTTAGGTGTAGATACGCGAAAGTCAAAGTATGTTCGATACACAAGTATCACAATCATTAACATATTTTTGGACATAACTATAAAAAACATACGGCTGAGTGTCCACGGTTCCAGATTACAAAAATAATCCTTTTTTTGCTAGAATGATGTAAATAATGAACATAATCAATGTCGTGTTACTTTAATCTTTAGGATAGTCGGGGAACGAATTCCAGTCTTCATCTATAGTTAAAATTGAATCCATTTCTAGTAAAAAAATTTAATGATTGGTTTGTACTTGTAGGTAAAAATACTAAAATCTGTATTCATGTACTTTGCAATGCTAAATTTTAGGAGTTTTTATGAATTCATAAAAGAGTCATTTGGAGCACCGTCTTGTTTTGATTTTTTACAGAACATTGTTATAACTGCGAACCAAATGTTTAAAACTTCTTATCATTGCCAGTAGTATAAATTAAATACCCTACATTTTATTAAAACTAGAGAAATATATCATTAAAAAAATAATGTATGATATAAAAAAAATAGTAAAATATTTAAAAACTATACGTACCGTCAGTGACTGTAAATGCGCATTTTTTAAAAAGTATTTCAATGATTTTAGATTACCCACCTCTCGCGATTATTTTTTTGGGGTGGTATCCCATTTGTTTACATTTTTGATCTCCAATTCGATTTCAGATCTTAGCGTCGCCTGGTGGCAGAAAAATATCGAATAATAAGCTCAAAAGCAGATAGGTAAACAACCTACTAAATCTACCAAAACACGAAAATCAAAATTGACACGCATTATGCGTACACTAGCGCCCCCCTCTCATTCAAAAATACTCAAAAAGCAACACTTCTCCAATAATACTGTAAGTCGCTGCAGTCGACTGTCACATTCTCAAAACCGCGGTCCAGCACGCGCTTAAAAAAAAGTTTTAAAAAAGCACATTACTTTTTAAAATGCGTTCGGTCGCTTTCTTTTTAATTTTCGCTTCTTGCGCGTTTTCGGAACAAAATTTCCTGCCAGTGTTAGAAAGGAGTTTGGAAGACAAATTTTCTGAATTTGTGGAATTTGTTTCGCGCCGTTTGCAGAGTTTTAACGATGAACATTTAGGGAAGAGTGGGATGGGTAGATTTTTGCATTACGATGAAATGAAAATGAAGTTGATGGATACTGAAAAACGTGAGTATGAATTTAATTTGAATAGGGATGATGACTGTAGTTAAAATAAATTATTGAATATTATGCACGACGTAAACACGAAGAAATTATTACTAAGATGTGTAGATAGCAGTAATTTTTGTACAGAACTTCTATTTAAAAATTGATAAGAACTTAAAAGAGTAGGTCATTTGACAGTACTCAAACGTGACGTTAATTTTGAGTATTTCATATAAAATTCCATAGTGGTGATCGTTTTGACAGTTTGAAAAAAGATGCTGATTTGACTTGCCAGTAATCATGCCTATTAGATACATATTTAAATGAATACAGAGAAATATTAAATTGTCTTACATAGTGTTTTTGGATAATTGGCAAGTATTTAAACAGTCACAGCTAATGGTAATTAGTACATTCGTATTTTTGACGCGAGATTGTAGATGCCGGGTTCTAATCCTAGATAGTGGTAAATAGACATCTGTTTGTAAATTAATCACAAAATAGTACATTGCGAAATCACGATACAAGTGCGAATAAAATAAAGTTCAAACCAAGCGGCGATGTTTTAAATCGACATGACTTACGTTACGTATACACCGTGTTTTTATTGATTTCCGTTAAATTAAAGGGAAGCTTATTTAGGTCAAAAATAATCAATTTCTCTAAGAAACTAATGTCTTAACTCTTACTGTTATTGAGTTATTAAAAAAATAAGTTTAATGCCTGAACAAGTGTATTGTAACCTTTATTACACCTTTGTTACTTATTTTGACGTGTGACGTCAGTCACATGAGGTCGTATTCTTAAAGTTCTCTCACACTTGCCATTCCAATTATTATGTATGAAAACGAAATACATTTTTTTACGAAATTAACAAAAGCCGATATACCATGCAACTTCTATTAATGTCCCAAGTAACCTGTCCAATTTAATGGAAATCGATAAAAACACGGTGTATACTTCCTTTTCGCACATGTATCGTACAACGCTTTTTAACACAGATGGCCTAAGTTTAGACCTCTTATGACGGTACCACGTCTAAAGAATCGCTTGTCGTTGTTGCCGTTACGTTCTAACAAGTATGCAAGTGGGAAAGTGACGCGTGCACGATAAATAGACAAAACGGGACCATCATAATTTGTCAGCCTCCGTAGCCTAGTTGGTAGTGATCCTGCCTACGAAGCTAGAGGTTCCGGGTTCGAATCCTGGCGAGGGCATTATTTGTGTATTTATTTATCACAAATATTTGTATGTATGTATGTAAATATTTGTGCCTTGGTCATGGCTGTCTATGTAAGTATCTATATTTATCTATCTATTATATAAATCGTCGTCTAGTACCCACATCACAAGCCTTAATTGAGCTTACCGTGGGACTAGGTCGATTTGTGTAAGATGTCCCAAAAAAAAAAAAATATATATATATATATATCATAAGCCACCTGTAGACTTATTATGATCCCGTGTTTATCGTCTGTCGTCGTTGCCGTGCCGTCACGTTCTAATAAATATGCAAGTGTGAGGGTGACGCTTGACCATCATTAAGCCATCTGACAAGAAATTAACCACTTCTAATAATAGTGCGTAAAAAAAGTACAGTAGCAGTAGTAATTTTTGACAGTTGTTCTATGGGACTGGGTTGTCTATTGTTTGCCTGACAGTTATTTAACATAATATTCATATGCCCGAATCTAACTTGTCCGAATTTCATTTGCCCGAATGATTTGTTTACCATAAAAAATTGTATGACATACAGGTTGTTTACCCGAATATTACCTTCCATAATCATACAATGCCAGCCTATTTCTTATCCATATTATTCAGTGCAATAATATGGTTTAATAGAATATTCAAATGCCAGAAGCAATTATTGCCATATTATTAAGTGAAATTATATTATTTAATGGAATATTCAAACGCCATCAGTAATTATCAGTTTTTTCGAATACTAGCTACGATTATTAAAAGTTACAAGCGTTCGAGAAACGGGCTCCCGGAAACCGGTCGACGAAGCCCCGCGCAGCGGGGCTTCTATTTCTGCTCTAAGGGATAAAAGGTACCCACAGATGTCATATATACCATAGATCAAGCAAACGTAACTACTTAGCGTGTCAAATGAACTCAGTGAAATCCACTGAGTTGTCCGTCTTTAATCGCAGCTTGCAGCTTTCGGGCGTCAAATTTTGTAAGTTGAAGTGAACAAAAACATTAATGATGCCTCCTTAAGTAATTTTAATTGCAACAACACAAAAAAATAGGAATACTCAAGGGCCTGTGACATATTTAAAATCATAGGCAAGTAACAACTTCAGTACAAAATCTGACACGCTCGGCCGCCATACAAATGAATGAACTTGTTTCTTCTACCCAAATCTAATTCTGTGAAGGTACCTAACGAACCTATCCAGATTAGGGTGGGAACTACAATTAGTTTTTTTTTCATGCGGGGGCTTCGCCTTTTTTCTCCCAAAATTGTATTGTCGAATTTCACTTTCCTATCAACTTTTCGCAAAAGTGTCATTCGGTGGAAAAACTTTTGGCAATTGATTATTTCGCAACCATTTTATTCCCCAACCAATTGGTAAATGAGAATTACCCACGAAATTGGGTTAGGTTAGGTAGGATTATGTATGTCACGGAAGTGTTCTTCGGAGTTCCCGTAGCCTCGCTCAAATGCGGTGAGTCGGAAGACCATGGGGTTTTAGTGGGTATACCAGGGCCTCATCAGCCCTGGGATTTCCACATAACCACCCGGGTCCATCCCCGTGCCCGGGTGGTATGCGTAAAGTATTTCCCCACGTAAAAAAAAGGTAGGATTATGTATTCCGAGGTGCTATCGACGGAGTAGGCTGCTGAAGCAGGCCACATGATGGGCCCGCAAGGGCAACGCTCGCGGGGTTCTCGGAGGTGTGCAGCAGCGTTCCCGAAGCCCCGCACACAGAGCGAGCGGTGGAACACCCCAGGGGCTTAGTCCGTGCGAGTCGGACATACCTGGTCACTCCTGGTCCTTCCTCTGAGTTAACAAAAAAAAAGTTAGGTTGGATTATGAAAAGTTGGGAAATGAAATTCGGCCAAATTACACTTCTGCGAAAGAAGGTTGGGAAGTGAAATCCGACAATACAATTTTCGGCAAAAGGCAGAGAACCGTAAAATGTACTATTTTCAGCATCAGAAAGTCGGGGCATGAAGAAGATGGGCATGGCCATGATGCCGCTGATCTTCCACATCGGAGCCACCAGCACCTGGATGCTGCTGACGACCGTGCTGGCTGCCAAGTCCTTGGCAGTGGGCCTGGCTTTGCTCGTGTTTAAAATCGCAGTCAGCTCTGCTAAGGTAAGACTGAGTTGGATCCGTCGCTAAATGGTAACGGGACTCTGCTGGCTGCTAAGTCTTTGGGAGTAGGCCTGGCTTTGCTCGTGTTTAAAATCGCACTCTAACTCTGTTAAGGTAAGACCGAGTTGTTAGGGTCAACAACAATAATAAAGCAAAAAATGCTCAAGAAATGGTGCCGGTAAGGAATCGCAGTGACGCATCGTATTCGAAACTTTTTTGACATGCTCACATGCTCCCCAAACCGCTGCTCAAAAAACGGTGACAGTACGGAATTGACCGTGGGGTGACCGGCTTGCGAATAGTGCCCCACCATATCATCCCGTGGTTCTAGTAAGAGCCTGAGCTGGCTGAGATGATGATGACGGAATCGCAGTGATGCATCGTATCCGTAACGTTTTTGCCACATGCTCCCCAAACCGCTGTTCAAAAAACGGTGACAGTACGGAATTGACCGTGGGGTGACCGGCTTGCGAATAGTGCCCCACCATATCATCCTGTGGTTCTAGTAAGAGCCTGAGCTGGCTGAGATGATGATGACGGAATCGCAGTGACGCATCGTATCCGTAACGTTTTTGCCGCATGTTTCTCACACCGCTGCTTAAAATACGCATTGATGCAGCGTTGAAAATCATTTGATTGTACCTAAGTGGACAATTAACCAGAATAGCCGCATCAACATGTGTTAAGGTGCATTCAAACTAAGAGAGCATTCGCTGTTCTAACCTCCCACGCTACGAAATTCGATCGGTACGCAAAACGTGATTGGTTGATTTCGTAGAACGGGCGCTAGAACAGCGAATGCTCTTTTGGTTTAAACGCACCATTAGATAAATTCATTTCATTACATGATGTATTCATAATGTCATCTTTAGTTAAATTAGCATACAAGTAGTGCATTCCAGTCCTTTGAGTGGAAGATTTAAAGAAATTTTGTGTCTCTTTAGACACAAAATTTCTTTAAATCTTTTTATTTTATCCACTGAAAAAATACGCTTAGGCAGATGGGATGTTTTTGGATGGTTAATATTACAATTAATTACAATATTAGTACTTAAATCGTCAGTTAAATTTCGTGTACGTGACACCTGATATTTATTTATTACACATGACTGCGATTCTGTACTGTCACAGTTTTTGAGCAGCGGTCTGGGGGGCATGCGGCAAAAACGTTACGGATATGATGCGTCACTGCAATTACGTACTGTCACCGTTTTTTGAGTATTGATGCGCGTTTATCTTGAGACACATATCACATTATCAGCCTCAATACAATGCTGTCCAGCATCATCGTTCTCCAAAGGATCGTGGAACGACCATCCCGCCATCGAGACATGGGATCCACAGCTGCAGTAGCGAAAACGCAGAAGCAGCCACACATACTTTAGGAATATCGTTTAACTTATCACATCATCAACCTATCACAGCCCACTGCTGGACTTAAGCCTCTCCCATCAACTACGCTTATGGACACATTAGGAAGTAAATACCCATAATCCCCGCGCTAGGCAATCAGATTGGCGATCGCAGTGTCCATTACGATGACGCTGCTGCTCATCATTTCTTCAATGAAACAATGGTGACACTTCAATCCTTTAAATAGTTGACTCTTACGACACCCACGGGATGAGTTGGGGTGGTGACAAATCTATTCTTACAGCAGTCACCACACGGCTATTAGTCTATGGCCAAAACTAAAATAAAATGAAAAAACTGAACGTTCGGTTAACCGCAGTTGTCTAGGTCAAAAACCTAAAAGTTTATGTGGAAATTGAAGTCGTTTAGGACCAAGACACGTCCATACATCTCAAATGCCTACACTTTCCGTACAAACTGTGACATTTTCAACTTTCACTGAAATCATGTAACGCGTAATTTCACACTTGATTTTTTTATGAAAAATAAGCAAGCAAGACGATAACAGTTTAAAAAGCCTAAGCCTTCTACTTCAGGGGTGGCACATGAGCGTAAAGGACATTTGAAATCAGGGTGCTTACCCAAGTTGCCCATCGTTAGCGCTTAATCGTCAGTCGTAAACGAAAATCAGCTAGCTGTCTTTGTCGCACTAATATGCAAGAGTGACAGAGGGGGAAAACTACGATATGCCACCAAGCGCTAGCGATTAGCAACTTGGCTAAGCATCCAGTAGTACATGATTGGTATGTCAGTATGTCGCCGCGAGATAGATTTTCCATCATTTACTAACTATATGATTAAAAGAGGGATGGATAGTCTACCGGCTACATATTGTCGCACGAATCCTGTGCTAAGCCTACTGGGGGATTTGATATGTCGACGACAAAACGTCAAAGACAATAATTGAAAAAAAAACAGTCTAATTGAGACCTTTGGTCCGTTTTCGTAATTATGGTTTCTCAAACTATGCAAGCATGCATTCTTCTGATTTTAATAAACTCTTTCCTTAATAGGCTACCTACAAACATGGACTATAAGCATATTTGCATAGTTTAAGTAGCATAATTTTGCATAAAACCCACGTGACTCAGGCGACCGTAACCATGGCAATAACAGTCAGAAAAAAGTTGATTCACCCATTTTAATCTTCATTAAACAATATACTGTCTTTATGACAGTATTGGTAACACTACATTTCGTTTTTTCTTACATATTTTAACTGACTTCAAAAAAGGAGGTTCTCAGTTCGTTTTTTGTGTACCTATGCAGTCAAGCTTTTAGTAACTGTGGTTACCAGCTGTCACTCTTATTTTACATAGGAATAAAGCTCAACCAAATTTAAAAAAAATGAGTGGCTATAATACTTGATATTTCCAAGAATCGTGAACTGAATTTCTATTTTTTTACCCTTACCTATATGGCGATTACCCTAGATAGTCCCGTTGGCACCAAGTCGGGGTAAAGAAACCGGTTGAAGACAGTCTTTATTTTTTTCTAATGATTATTTTAGATACTCTGTCAGCTTGTCTATTAATTTATATATCTTTGGCTTGAATGTTATTCTGCGGTGTAGACCGTCCAGTTTTTTTATACCAACTGAGCGCGAAATCGAAAGTCTTTACATCCGTTTTTCTATTATAAGCAATGTACATTTTTTAAAAAATTATACACGGGTTTCCTTTTAAATTACTACTTCATTGATTTCATTATTAAAAGTGAAACAGTGTATGCCTGCCATTTAATTATCGAAAATGAAACTGGTCTAAGTAGACCGAAAATAGTGACATGCCGTGAGATGTGGTTGGTATACTTATCATATGAGGCGTTATCTTAACACGTAAAAGTGTCATATTAAAATGTTTGATTAGTTGAATGAGTAATCGGTTGCTTGCAAATACGGGGCCGTGAATTGAAGCGGTATATCAAAGCCGCAATGTATAGAAAATTGGAAGCAATTGACTTTTGTAGGGCTTCAGATTGTGCGTTTCTATTGATTGGAATTTCAACTTCCACTTTCTACGATATAACAGAAAGGGCCTGCCTGCGACCACGGGTGAAACGTCATACTCGAAACGTCAGGATATAATTAAACGAAAGTTTACGAGATTAAGACTCGTTTGTCTTTAAAATATAACAGAAAGGGCTTTTCAATACGACCTTGTTTAATATAGTGCATCCTTGTTGCGCGCTAGTGACTATACAAGCCATACACGATGGAATGATGCTGATGAAGATCATCGTTGGCTTTCGGGTCGACATTATGCTGAGGCGAGTCCATTTCGTGGTATAATATTAAATGCTGAATTTGTCTGTTTTGTTTTGCCCTGTCATGCTTTTTATATTTGCCACGAATAAATTATTTGTACCTATTTGTATACACTCTAACCCCCTTATTCATAAACGTCTGCTAAATTAACAAGCCGCTATTGTTTGTCCCTTTCGGTCTTAACAATGTGTCCATAAGAGCAAAAGGGACAAAGAATTATTAGCGGCTTGTTAAGTTAGCAGACTTTTATGAATAAGGGGGTAAATATACAGGGTGGAAATAAGTAACCCGACAAACTTGAAGGGTGAATTCGTGACCACATTTTGAGACTGTCACAGGAATTTTTCTGGTTTCGGCTTAGTTCGGCTTAGAAATGACATGTTTTTCTAAAAACAATTTTAATAATAACTCATTGAAAAATGCCTGCACGATTAAATTTCTTACACTATGAGTTTTTATCTTGACATAGGTACTCATTGATTGACGTTAAAGAAAATGAGTAAAAAGTTTAAAAAACTGATTAACTGTAATGTATAATAAACACTTTATAAAAGCTATTCCCTACAATTTATTACCGGACATAAAAAAAACACAAAAAAATTTTTTGGTCCTTAAATGATATACCTATGTCACATAGTACTTTTTACTTCTTTTGACTTCAAAAATGCATTGGTAACGTTTGTCTGTATACTCATGACCAACCTGTATAGTAGGGTGCTTCTTATTTTTGCAATTTTGTAGGATCCATATTTGTTTTTTTTTTCAATTATAATAAACAAAAATTAACTACCGAAGTAATAAAAAAACGACTAATCATTTTGCCTTTCTTGAACTTCGTACTTCGGTAGCGACCCCTAAGTTTTGTTTATAATAATTGAAAAAAAAAAGCCAAATATGGTTTACTTATCAAATAACAAAATGAGAGGGTGCCCCATAGAAAGTTGCAATCGGGAGAGCAAAGAGCTACTTTATTGGTTCGAACATCCTACAAAGTTGCAAAAATAAGAAGCACCCTACTGTATAATTGTTTCATATTTCTATCCGGCCTATATCTCCGGCCTCGTCCAAGACCTTATCCCGGCCTCTGCAGTAATGTAGTGTGTATGTGTTGGTTACAGTTGGCGTCTTTTTTCACGAGCCTGAAACATAGCAAGCACGGCCATCACGACTGGACGCCGTGGACTCCACATTACGAACACCATGGTAAATATTAACCATAACTTCAAGAAAAGAGCTTATATGTATTATATATATGTAGGGAGTAAGGATTTTGAATAGGTAGGTATACATTATAAATAAATAATATTTATTATTTTTTTTTTATTTTACATTGGTTTTATTCAATTACTTTCACCAATGTACTTGTACACGTGTTCGTTTGTCTATCTTTTAGTTCCTGTGGCTGACTCATTTGCTCAAAGGTTAACTGGAAGAAATAAATCCCTTACAGGGATAAGTTCGCCTTTGTACCTATCTAAATTGTGTTATGTGTATTTTTACCTGTGTTTTGTGTACAATAAAGAATTTACATACATACATACATAAGAGCGTACTCCCACCTCAGACACTGGTCTCACCGCGAGCTATTAAGCCACAGAAATTAATATACACTAGAACAAGCAAATGTATCTACTTCGCGTGTCCGAACTCAGTGGCAGCCACTGAGATGGCCATTCCTAATGACACACATACGTCAGCTGTTGCAGCCGCACGTAAGAAAAAAAATATAAAATTTACGAACACCATGGTAAATTGAACATATTGCGAAACTACAAATCAAATTATTTATTAACTAGGTAAATATTTTGATTTGTACTTTTATTTTTTCTCCAGTAGTCACACTACTTAATACTATATAAATTATAAATATTAGATGTCATATACCAAAGAAAAACGACCAAGATCACCTATGTCCGAGGTGGGGATCGAACCCACGTACTCAGCTTTCGCGGCTGATGCATGTACCCCTCGGCCACTTGGTCTTAACGGTCGGTCGGAAGACCGAGTGGCCGAGGGGTACAGGCATCAGCCGCGAAAGCTGAGTACGTGGGTTCGATCCCCACCTCGGACATAGGTGATCTTGGTCGTTTTTCTTTGGTATATGACATCTAATATTTATAAACATGGTAAATTTTAACCATACGTGGGCAGATTTTTATTTTGTTGTATTTTTAAAAAAAATTCCAAATTTGGATATTTTCATATCTTTTCTACTCCTGAACAAATAAAACATGGAAGCCGCACGCCATACTAAATCGCCTTTCAAAAACGGTCCTGAATATTAGCTGACAAGTGTCACCCAATTCAATGCATCACGGTAATGAATTTCAATATCAATCTATAAAACTTAAACCACGTTTTAAAAATAGTTGTGATTGGTCCATCAAAGTTTTGATTGGCTATATATTATATATATAAACATTTGTCAAAGATGTTGCGCCGAAATATGCGCGGTGTTAAGAAAAGCGCTATTATTATTTATTGTGCCGTGGGGTGACCGGCTTGCGAATGTGCCGTGGGGTGACCGGCTTGCGAATGTGCCGTGGGGTGACCGGCTTGCGAATGTGCCGTGGGGTGACCGGCTTGCGAATAGTCCCCCACCATATCATCCCGTGGTTGCAGTAAGAGCCTGCTAAGGGAATAAATACCGGAAGATGGGCAGCAGCATCTTCCGCAGAGTAACAAGTAACAAACTGCGCGCGCCAACCCGCCTGCCAAGCGTGGCGCGTATGGCAACCCCCCCCCCCATGAAATGAACAAAACACAACCTAGGCCCCTAGTGCCCGGCAGTCCTGCTCTTCCTGGCTACGGTAGCGGCCAGAGAAACAGGGCAAGGGGTGCTAAGAATCACCGGCACCTATCCGGCTACCCACCCCCACGACGATTGGCCCTGGTAACACACAATATCCGCACTATGAGGGCTGACGAAAAGATTTACGAGCTGGAAGAGGAACTGAGCAAGTTACACTGGGACATAGTCGGGCTATGCGAAGTCCGTAGAGAAGGGGAGGACACCGTAACCCTGAAGTCCGGTAACTTGCTCTACCACCGGGAGGGCGACCAACAGTCCCAAGGTGGTGTCGGGTTTCTCGTCCACAGGTCCCTCGTAAACAACATAATAACCATCGAAAGTGTGTCGAGCAGGGTGGTATACCTGGTACTCAGAATATCCAAAAGATATTCGCTGAAGGTCATTCAGGTATATGCACCGACCTCGTCACACTCCGATGATGAAGTAGAAGTTACGTATGAGGACATAAGTAAGGCCATACATACTTCTAAAACCTACTTCACTGTTGTTATGGGGGACTTCAATGCAAAGTTGGGCAAGAAAAGCGGTGATGAGTTGCAATTTGGCTATGGACAACGGAACCATAGGGGACAGAGGCTGGCCGACTTTTTGGAGAAAGAGGGACTCTTTATGATGAACTCTTTCTTCCAGAAGCCGCCTCAAAGGAAATGGACCTGGTTGAGTCCCGATGGTTCCACGAGAAATGAGATAGACTTCATCATGACCGACAGGAAACGTATATTCAGTGATGTGTCTGTGATCAACAGGGTGAAAACCGGTAGCGATCATCGAATCGTCAGGGGCTCACTGAATATCAATGTTAAACTTGAAAGGTCCAGCCTGATGAAGTCTACGCTCCGTCCCACTCCAGCCCATATCCAAAACCCCGAAAGCTTTCAACTTGAGCTCTCTAACCGCTTTGCTTGCCTTGAGGACTTGGCATCAGTGGACGAGATCAACGACGGGCTAGTACAAACTGTCCATATGGTAGGGTCTAAATTTTTTAGACCACGCCGTAAAGATAGACCTCAAAAACTGACCGTTCAAACTTTAAACCTCATGGCTGAACGACGCTCGCTACAGCTGCAATCTTCGCATGACGCGGAGTCATATAGGCAGCTCAATAGACGCATATCCAAGTCCTTGCGACATGACGTGCGTCTCTTTAATACTAACCGTGTTAAAGAGACAATCGAGCGAAACCAAGGCTCCAAAGTGTTCGCAAAGGACAAGTCTATTGGGCAAAGCCAGCTGACAAAGCTGAAACGGGGAGATGGCAGCATAGCGTCAACAAAAGCAGAGGTTTTAGGTGAGATCGAGAGGTTCTATGGACAGTTATATACTTCGGTCGCAAAGCCCGTTGACAGTTTGGTAGGAGATCCAAGAGCCAAGCTGTCCCGACACTACACCGAGGATATCCCGGACATCAGTCTGTACGAGATTAGGATGGCCCTGAAGCAGCTTAAAAACAACAAGGCGCCGGGCGATGACGGAATCACTTCAGAGCTTCTGAGAGCGGGTGGAACACCGGTTCTTAAAGTCCTCCAGAAGCTCTTTAATTCCGTCTTGTCCGAGGGCAAAACGCCTGAAGCATGGAACCGAGGCGAGGTGGTGCTGTTTTTCAAAAAAGGTGATAACAGCCTTTTGAAGAACTATAGACCCATCACGCTTCTGAGTCATGTTTATAAACTGTTTTCAAGGGTCATCACGAACCGTCTCGAATACAGACTTGATGACTTCCAGCCTCCCGAACAAGCTGGATTCCGAAAAGGCTATAGTACCATAGACCACATACATACGCTGCGACAAGTTATACAGAAGACCGAGGAGTATAACTTGCCATTATGCTTAGCGTTTGTGGACTATGAAAAAGCCTTCGATTCGGTAGAAATATGGGCAGTGCTTGAGTCTCTTCAGCGATGCCACATTGACTATCGGTACATCGAAGTGTTGAAGTGTTTGTATAGCAACGCCACAATGTCGGTCCGAGTACAGGAGCAGACTACGAAGGCTATTCCGTTGCGAAGAGGCGTAAGGCAGGGAGATGTTATATCTCCGAAACTGTTTACTGCCGCAATGGAAGATGCCTTTAAGCTCCTGGAATGGCAAGGACTTGGCATCAATGTGAACGGCGAAAACATCACTCACCTTCGGTTTGCCGACGATATCGTAGTCATGGCAGAGTCGATGGAGGAACTCAGCAAAATGCTCAATGACCTTAACCGAGTTTCTCAACGGGTGGGCTTGAAAATGAACATGGATAAGACGAAAGTTATGTCAAATGCCAATGTTGTGCTCACCCCGGTTTCTGTTGAAAACTCGGTACTCGAAGTTGTTGACTCGTACATCTACCTAGGACAAGTAGTCCAATTAGGTAGGTCCAACTTCGAGAAAGAGGTCAACCGCCGAATCCAACTCGGTTGGGCAGCGTTCGGGAAACTACGCGATGTCTTTTCGTCCGACATACCTCAGTGCCTTAAGACGAAAGTCTACAATCAATGTGTGTTACCAGTGATGACTTACGGCGCCGAAACGTGGTCCTTCACCATCGGCCTCATCTCTAAACTCAGAGTCGCTCAAAGAGCTATGGAGAGGGCTATGCTCGGAGTTTCTCTGCGTGATCGAATCAGAAATGAGGAGATCCGTAGGCGAACTAAAGTTACTGACATAGCCCTCCGGATTAGTAAGCTGAAGTGGCAATGGGCAGGCCACATTGCACGCAGAGCAGATGGTCGATGGGGTCGAAAAGTACTCGAGTGGAGACCACGGCTAGGCAAACGCAGCGTAGGACGTCCACCCACAAGATGGACAGACGACCTTATGAAGGTCGCCGGGACACGCTGGATGCAGGTCGCATCTAACCGGTACATGTGGAGGTCCAGAGGGGAGGCCTATGTTCAGCAGTGGACGTCTTATGGCTGAGATGATGATGATGATGATTATTTATTATTTATTTATTACACAAGAACGGCTTACACCAATAGGGATGATGACTGTAGTTAAAATAAATTATTTATTATTTTCGGCCGTGTGGTGACGGCAGAAATAATACATTTGTCACCACCCCAACTCCTCCTGCGGGTGTCGTAAGAGTCGACTAAGGGATTGAAGTGTCACTGACCATATTTGATTAAAGATTGATGATGGGCAGCAGCGTCATCATGGTGGACACATTCCTGCGATCGCCAATCCGCTTGCCCAGCGTGGCGATTATGGGCATTTACCTCCTAATGCGTCTGTACGCATAGTTAATAGGAGAGGCCTACGTCCAGCAGTGGACTATCATGATGATGATTTAACATTATGCACGACATAATACACGAAGAAATTATTACTAAGATGTAGATTGCAGTAATTTTTGTACAGAACTTCTATTTAATAAATTGAAAAGAACTCAAAAGAGTAGGTCATTTGGCTGTACTCAAACGTGACGTCACTTTTGAGTATTTCATATAAAATTCCATGGCGGTGATCGTTTTGACGGTTCGAAAAAAGATGCTGATTTGACTTGCCAGTCATCATGCCTATTATACTTGTTACATTACATAAACTATGTCCTGCCCATTAAGATGCTAAGGCACAATTGAACAATTGATTTCGGGGGCATTTTTGAGCTGGCGTTAGACGTCCATGATGTTATACATATATGGTCGCAGTTCTACTCAGAATCGCGAGCTCTTTCGATCCATATTAGCAGAAAAAAGTATCCCAAGAATTTCAGACATTTTTTTGTCTTCCACTGAGTTACGGTCGAAGAAAGTGTATGAAAAATAGTAACTCAATGGATTTTTTGGGACACTTTTTTATTTCTATCAGGATCGAAAGAGCTCGTGATTCTGAGTAGAAAAAATGTAAAAAGTCCAAATTTGGATAATTTTGAAAAACGACAACAAAATAAAAATCCGCCCTTTTATGATGGTGCATTCCACCATAAGTTAATGATTCCACGAAAAAGTCCACCGACGAAGTCCCGAACAAACACGATTTTTTCTCAAAATTGTGGGTATCGAAGTTCTCTTTCGTGACGAGAGGAGTTCAAAATTGCACAAAATCACATCTCATCATCAGCCTATGATAGTCCACTGCTGGACGTAGGCCTCTCCTATTAACTATGCATAGAGACGCATTAGGAGGTAAATGCCCATAATCGCCACGCTGGGCAAGCGGATTGGCGATCGCAGTAATGTGTCCACTATGATGACATTGACGCTGCTGCCCATCATTAATCTTTTATCAAATAATGGTCAATGACACTTCAATCCCTTAGTCGACTCTTACGACACCCGCAGAAGGAGTTGGGGTGGTGACAAATGTATTGTGACTGCCGTCACCACACGGCAAAAATGCTCAAAATAATATAATTATATTAACTGATAACTCTGAAGAAAACTCAAATTATCGAAATATACACGCGTTTGTACGGGTCAGCCCATGGAATGCTCTTGATACGTATAGCCTAGATCTAAGAGCGACACTTTCTTTTTGACACTTACAGGCAGATTTTTTATTCACTGTTATAATTTCAGAGGGTTAATTTTGAGGTCATATTGATGAACTTTAACTATGGGGCCGATACCCGATTCGACAAAAAAAATCTGATGGTCATGCATTTCCGCCTACTAGATTCTCAGGATGCTTAGCCAAGTTGCCAATCGCTAACGCCTAGTAGCGTATCGTAGTTTTCCCTCTCTGTCACTATTTTTTATTAGGGCGACAAAGACAGTTAGCTGCCTTTCGTTTACGATTGACGATTAGGCGTTAGCGATTGGCAACTTGTCTAAGCACCCATGGGTTTATACTTTTTATTTATTTATTTAACTAAGTAGAAAGTAAAAAATACCTATAAATAAAGTTTCGCCACACTGTATATAGTTTTCAGGCACTGTATGGAATGCCAGATTTTCGTTCTCTAATCGGTCAAACTTAGTTTGCAAAATTTTGCATAAGAGCGTTCGTACACCTGTAAGTTCATTCATACGTAAAGGTGCATTCAGACCTAACGAGCATTCGCTATTCTATCCCCCCACTCTACGAAATTCGACCGTTACACAAAACGTGATTGGTTGAATTCGTAGAGCGGGAGATAGAACAGCGAATGCTATTTTGGTCTGAATGCACCTTACGGTATAGGGACGGAGCTATAAGGAATGAGAGGTGAATATCACTATATCATTCCTTAATATAGCCCCGTCCCTATATTTTACGTAAGAACTTACAAGTGTACGGCTGGCCTAAAACCAGCGTGACTCACGCGACCATAGCAATGACAGACAGAAAAGAACCACGTAACAAAGGTCAATATCGCTTCTGAATTAGGACAGCCTCTTTATCATCACTTAAACACATTTTTCTCTTTCCAGATAATCATATAGAGCACCACCCCAGCCACCATGGTACGATATCTCACACCCCAGAATGGACACATCATGACATTCCACACATTCACGAACATAACACTGAAATTCCCTATTCTAACGAGATACCATATTACAATTACAATGAATTACAAAACTTTATTACACAAGACTACAATACACCCTCACATGATATATACAACGGTTACTATGGTGATTTCAATAGTTATGAAGGTGCTAAGAAAAAAATATAAAGTAGGGTAGTTCTTTGGTACGTATATTTGATCGTGCACCTAGAAATCACTGTAAATGTAAGCACCATTTTAGCACCGTAGATAATAGCTTTATTTTTAAGTTAAGGCCCGTCTCTCACGGGGCTATTCAGATGCTACACGATTGAGACGCAAACCATGGTCGCCTACCGCTATGCTACTCGTTTGCGCACACGGTGCTACGCTAATGAGACTATTTTGCATCAGTTGCGGAACAACATTCGTGCGACAATGTCTAGTAACTCGAGTGATGAAGACAATATTTTGCTATATATTTATTACAAAAACAAGCGAATATACATATAAAAAACAATTCTAGGTGCATCCGTATACCTTTTAATAAAGTTAGTAGTAAGTTTTTCTCCAATATCAATCCACACCTTTTCTGTTACATACTCTGACAGCTTATAATTGTACAAACATGCATATTTTTCCACCTCCTGTACGAAATGAACATTAAAAAGTTCCACCGACAGTAGCGAGCGAGAGCGACTGATATCCAGTACGTCGTCGACGCGTCTCGTCGTGTGCGCAAGGTCGTTGTAACGCTTGAAAACTCCTAGCCTATCTCTACCTACTCACACAGCCCACTACCCCATACAACTCAAAACCCATAAGCTAGAGAACTCTCAGTATTAATACAAACCCTCAAGGAACCCTAAAAGTTTACCTAATAAAGCTATGGTTCTATGGTATTCTGCCTAGACTATAAATATTTTGGCCAGAAGAAATGTTGTGATCGTCTAAGTAGTGGCAGGACCCCATAGCTGTACGTAATGACCTAGATTCTTGAACAAAGAGTGAGAGTTATAGACCTAAAAGCCCGAATTAGGATAATGTAAGACCTAACAAACTATAAATACTCAGAACACTAGTATAACAGGAGAGGAATGATAAAAGTACTTTAAACACAATAAGATTTATTATTAAAATCACGGTAATATTACACACACATCTGTAGTAGCTGTATAACAAACACAAATATATGGCAAATATAAGTAGGTATTGTATAAAATGCTATAGTTAATTGGTAAAGTTAAAAGGCACGTGGTTAAAGGTAGAATATAAAGATAAGTTTTAGTTAACAATGAAAGACAACCTGTAAGTATTAAAAAATATATAAATAATATCCCCTACCCACCGATATAGAATTACAGTTATTATTAACTATTGCAATTCTAACACAGCTCGAGCATACGGTTGGGTGAATTTGCGAATTCAGTTTATGTCAAACTGTATGTATTAGTTCCTTGGAACAAGAAATATTTAATTTCATTATTAGTGTCGTGACACTATGTACTAGTTCTTGAACTAGATGTGTAAGGAACCATGATCCCTTATTATATTCGTATTTCAGGATTATTAGACATTGCAAATTAACCCGGTCCTTAGGATGGGGTAAGCTCACCTATTCTGAACCAATATGGAAGGTAAATATTTTGTGGGCCTAGGTCCTCTTTTTCCAAAAACATAATTTTTCCAGTTCCATCAGATGGCAAATTAGGAGTAGATCAAATATGTACCCTTGGGTATATGTGTATCGTAATACAATTGGCCTTAACCAAGGTTTGAAGTTTGAGTCTATTCAAGACACCATTGTAATACAGGTTTATGTGCATGTACTGTTCCTACGTTCCAAGTATAGCAGAAAACAGTACCTAAAATCACGTTACGATCATTTAGCGCAAACCTGACAATGTACACCTGAACAAAACATCAAAACAAACCACTAATCATATATGTAAGTTAAAATTATTCGTCCATCAAACCATCTTCAGAAAACCAGTAGGTATTATCAATTAATTCTGTAAAACTTTATCAAATAAATATGTTCAATATTATTACTTACACCATTCCACATTTGTTCAGAGACCTACCCAACTATGGGCCTAAGCTCTTTAACTACCACTTTAACTAAACACATACATAAAGATCATATAAGTAATAATATAGACAATTAACGCATAATTAGTTAAGTACTGAAAAAAGCATTCACTATTATATTAATTCCCACCCTAAAACTTCGCAAACAAGAATTATATTGAAAAACAATTAATTCACTTTATCCCAAAACTATTTCGCACTAAATAAACCATACATAGGATAAATAAAATAATTAGCACACTTAAATAATTCACAGATAAAATCAAAACAATAATAATATAACCGTCCAACTAGCCAACCTTGGTCCCTTTTCATTAGCAATACAATCTAGGTATTGATTATGTATACGCGATTTATTCAAATAATCGAAATATCAAGATAAGACCTTTAGACACTGACGCTAGACTCCCGAGCGCTTCCCGCCGCGAAGGGATTTCAACTTCAACGCCGCCACTCTGTTACGTAACCCTGGACCTGCCGTCCATCTCTGTCTCTCTTAGGAACTAGAATTTACCCCTGCATCTCGCGTCTCGTTCTTTCATACTCGGATGTATTTATAAATAGAATTCACTCTAGTCAGCGGCTGAGCATCGCGCCGCGAGCCCGCGTCCCGTCCGCCATTTTGTGGACCGATGCTTGTACTCGTATAAATATTATTTTAACTTAAGAAAGATTCATTAAAATAGATTAAGGCTTGGTTATATACTAACTAACTTAACAAATATACGTACCGTGTGTGTGTGAGAGTGTTGTAGCTTATTGCTTTAAAATAATCCTTTCATTTACTAACACTATAATAACATTCTTAGTCTAACTGTGTGAACTACCGTGAAATACCTACTACATAGCTGTATTTAAGTATACTATTTATAAGTACAATGTGGAGAACAACTTCCGTCATGTATATTAAGGTGTGATATGGTAAATGGAAATATCTATAAGTTAAATAGTTCTGTGAAAATAAAACTGTTAATATTACCTAGCTTTGAGCTTAGGTATACTAACTCCGGAACTAGCAATAAATGGGAGGTAAGTTTAATGTAACCACTACACGTTTCACCATTATATGAGCTACAAATTAGGCATTTACCTACGTACAAATACCGTAATTATAAAAACACGATTATAGATAATAATATAAATAACATTGTGCAACTCACCAGGGTTTAAACAAATTACCTGAACACTATAGCATAATAGACACTCAGACAGAATTACTACACTGAATCTAGAATCTAAAATAGGTACTTAGGCTACCTAGGAACAAAGTAATGTAATGTTTACTCTTCAATCTCCAACTCAAAGTGATCCCGTCCTCCCGGCGACATTGCCTTATATACCCTAGTCTACCGACGCTAATCCCAGTTTGTGTTCGGCCCTTTTCACGCCTGCGCACTTACTATGGATGCTGCGAGCGTCGCATAACAGAAGCGTCTCTTAATCAGACATGCGCAATGGGTACTTAAAAGGCGCCAAACGCTAGCGCCAATTTACGCGTCGCGTCTTGTTTGACCTGCGCAGTAAGCTTTCTCGAGGGACGCTTCCTAGCGTCGCTCTGTTACTAACAGAAGATGGCCTTGGTTTCAATGTTTTGGCGCCAAGCCGTCGCGTCGCTTGGTTTTGACCGTTGATGATTTCCTTTGTGATTCGCGCCAATATCCTAAATTGAGTAATTATTATTACCTAAAACTAAATGAAACAAAAATAATAAAGTTTAATTAAGTAACGGACTTTTGTATCGTTACATTTGCCCCCCACATTTGAGCATAGAGGTAAGGAATGAATTGACTGACTCGGAGCTCAAATGTTAAAAATAAAAAAAAAAACAAATAATGTAAAGGAAAGACAAAAATATTTAATTTAAACTAAATATTTAAGTCTCAGACTTAGTATTACAACATGCTGAAGGTATTCCAAAGTATTTACATATGCAGTTATTGTCATTTTCCCCCCAATGTTAATGTGGTGTGTGAAGTGACCAATAATTGAAAGAAAATTAATTATCTAGTTCGAATCATGAACTTTAAGTATTTTGTCCCATGAGTCAAATTGTTCTCGGCCATGAATTCCCATTCCAATAGAAGCGCCAGGTTGTGAGGCTGACGTACCCTATTAGTAAATCTCTCGCATCTTCATTTAGAGTCTATAGCCACATTGCCCGGCTGGCGACCCCACCATCTACATTGCCCAGACGTAATGAACCTACGAGAGCCCCTCATCAAAATGGAAAAGCCTTTCTATTCCAGGTAACCTCCAACAATTATATTATTCTCTCCCAGTGAACAAAATACAATTCATAATCCTCACCAAAAACCAACTTCTCCCCTTATTGGCGTATGTAGTACTCTATTTCCAAGCAAGAAAGTTAACAGCATTTATGAAATTAGAAAATATTCTAATTTCTAAAGATATACTAATTCATTAAACAATAATTATACGATTCTGATTCACAAGTCTCTATTTATCCCAGTGTTGAATCTTATTTGTGCTGGGCTTTTAATTATAATTCTCATAAAAGTTATATGATGTAAGAAACCCATTTTAAAGTTTCATGTATTGAGTTATTTTTATCAAACCTAAATCAAAAAGTACCCCTATGCCTTCCACTCGGTTTATCGTGTGGAATCCATCTGAGTAAACAACCACTATATGGAACGATACACAGGTCAATGCCAATGTTGATCAGATAAGCTTTCTTATACCAATCTGACAATGTCGGCTCGCACTTACCAGACGGCTCTAGAAGAACCGCGACCCGGAAGGATAGACAAGCATCCCCACATCGGGTGTGCCCCGGCCCCATGTTGGAAGAACTAAGACACAGAAGTGAACTTCGTTCTCACACCATTAGACAGCTTAATCAATACAATATACAATACAGATTTATCCATACGGATATAATCCATAAGTATATGCACCGATGGTTCCCGGATGGTTCCAGATAGACAATAAAAGAAATGCTGTGTCTGCTATTCTCACTTGTTCATAGAGAGTGTTCCGACGAATAGAGATTAGCTTCTTGTAAAGTATTGTGTCATCAAAAAGAACTTACCTATTAAAGGTATGATATTTAGCCTAGCACCAATGTTCCATTGATAACACATTATTGTATATTTCCCCCTTTTCAAATGACAATAACTGTTGTCATCATTCGCAAGACTCGCAATTATGAGGAAACTCATTTAAACTTAATCAAAGTTATTCATCGACTCATACTTTCATCCAATTATTCATCCATCATCTAATTTACATACCCATTAGTAATTTCATACTTCATCCTTCGTCCTTCCTCATACACTTTATCGCACAGTTTCGTTCAAAATTGCAAACCCTATAGGAATAATGACAATTGAAGAACTTTATCATACTATCTGTTAAATCAAAAGAAATTAACTTTTAATTGTGATAGCTATGATATATTAGTGAACGAAATACCCTTCAAGTAAATCCTTATATAACTACTAAAGTATACTACTGAATCTACTATGATTCGATCTTTACGCTTTAATGTTGTACGCCAAATATGTATACTACGCCAAATTTGCTTAGTTAGAAATCTGAAATAAGTAATCAAACTGAAATAAAAGTTACGCTAATTGCCAATCTATTTTTAGTTACGCCATATTTGCAACTGTAAGTCAAAAATAAAATATACGTCAAAGTGAAATACAAGATACGCCAACATTTGTAAGAAAGACTACGCAAAATGCTTATTTATTTTACGCAAATTATCATGTTGCAAGTCTCTACGCGTTAATGCCACCTTAATCTAAGTTATTCATAAAACACAGTTCTACTTACACGCATAAAATGAACTTATCTATGTATGTTTACCAAAAAATATTAAAATAGAAAAATAACAAAGCTTCGTCTGCCTGGTAGTCTCTTTGCAAGTCCACGCTCAGTTTCAAATCTGTGGAAATATTACTGGTTATGATATTTTACCCTACGACTACAGATACATGAATAAATAATATTAAAATTAGATGCTACGGAAAAGGCACATTCTAGAATTATATTACACAACCCTGTTTCAAGTCGCCTCCTGTTTCTTCTTGCCCCCCTGACATGACAAGTTTTATTTTGTTAGATTATACCGTATTTTTTATTGAAGAAGAATGATAATGACATACATACATACCTACAAATAGTGACAAGACTTTAATAAATGAAAGGTAAACTAAACAAGTCACTTCCAACCTACGGACGTCTTATTACTGAAATGATGATGATAATGATGATTAAATTAAACAGAACAACCCACGAGTTTATAGTACACTTGACATGCCCCCCCGCATGTTAGACTGAGTCACACCTACTAGATAACCTTCAAAATAATCAAATACACAATGCTAAATCTAAAACGGAACTATAGTTAATGAAATAAAATAATAGGAAATATATGTCCCGTCAATCGGCTAGGCGTTCTCAACTTCCTGTCATCTGTACAGCTCCAATAATATTATTCTTCAACATGTCTGCACCTTCCCGTAGAATCAATCTCTAAACTTCACTGAAACTTAGAAAGTTAGTAGCAAAAATTACATTATGATTTCCAATATGATTTTCGTAAATATGCTAATGTTCGCTCCTGTTATACCGTGTAAGAGCTTCCTAAAGTTCCTACTCTCCTATCTACTGCTTTTAAATTGTCGCATGCTGCAAGTTTACTCCTATCGATTTTGATGAAATTAAGTGATACCTACAGACATTTCTAACCGTAACCTAACGTAGCTAGAAAGTTCCTAAAGTATAAATCTCAATAATACAGAACATAAAGTTGTGATGATCCTTGAACAAGCACAATATCCAGCAGCGTGACTCCTTTTGACTGATATGATGATGATGGTGAAGATGATGATGATGATGTATTTTAGCATACATACACACTTACATTCTACACTTTCAAATTCCCTACTAGACTAACCTATAAACAGCAGCTCATCCTTTTGGTTGTTGATGATGATTATGATGATGATGTGGTTTAGCATACATACATACCTACACACTGTATTCCTAAATTCCCTAAAATACTTCCTAAAATGATAACTCAGATATAACACACATACTATTCCAGTCGAGAATCGAACTCGAGTTTGCAGCTTTCCCAAGTCAGGTCTATCTAAGGAACAAACCATAACAAAACAAAATACTATTTCATTAACCTAGCAGTGACATAAGTGTAGTCCGAATTTGCTCCTAGAATATTAAATTTACAAACAGACAGAATAAAGGTTCAGAATATTAAATGACATGACAGACAGAATAGAGATTCAGTACATACAAGGACAACACAGACAGAACAAAGATTCTCCTTTAGATAGGAACAATAAATTACCTAATAACCTGCTTAATACTTGCCCCCCCAACTTATAGAGTTTTGACACCTAGTGAAACCAATTGCACCTATAATATAATAAAAACATAAAACACTATATAACTCTCAACTCAATGCATCCATTTCACAGCAGCAAATTGTGACACTTGCGTGTCACTCGCAAGACAGAACCCAATAAGAACCAACCTAAAAAACAAAAGAAAGATTAAATATACTGTAATGACATATTA
This sequence comes from Thaumatotibia leucotreta, assembly GCA_025490895.1. Taxonomy (NCBI): domain Eukaryota; kingdom Metazoa; phylum Arthropoda; class Insecta; order Lepidoptera; family Tortricidae; genus Thaumatotibia; species Thaumatotibia leucotreta. Next base: position 48,090 of record JALPQI010004816.1, read on the forward strand.
ATACTTATTTATTTATTTATTTATATCCTAGTCACGGCTTACCAAATTGTAACGCTTGAAAACTCCTAGCCTATCTCTACCTACTCACACAGCCCACTACCCCATACAACTCAAAACCCATAAGCTAGAGAACTCTCAGTATTAATACAAACCCTCAAGGAACCCTAAAAGTTTACCTAATAAAGCTATGGTTCTATGGTATTCTGCCTAGACTATAAATATTTTGGCCAGAAGAAATGTTGTGATCGTCTAAGTAGTGGCAGGACCCCATAGCTGTACGTAATGACCTAGATTCTTGAACAAAGAGTGAGAGTTATAGACCTAAAAGCCCGAATTAGGATAATGTAAGACCTAACAAACTATAAATACTCAGAACACTAGTATAACAGGAGAGGAATGATAAAAGTACTTTAAACACAATAAGATTTATTATTAAAATCACGGTAATATTACACACACATCTGTAGTAGCTGTATAACAAACACAAATATATGGCAAATATAAGTAGGTATTGTATAAAATGCTATAGTTAATTGGTAAAGTTAAAAGGCACGTGGTTAAAGGTAGAATATAAAGATAAGTTTTAGTTAACAATGAAAGACAACCTGTAAGTATTAAAAAATATATAAATAATATCCCCTACCCACCGATATAGAATTACAGTTATTATTAACTATTGCAATTCTAACACAGCTCGAGCATACGGTTGGGTGAATTTGCGAATTCAGTTTATGTCAAACTGTATGTATTAGTTCCTTGGAACAAGAAATATTTAATTTCATTATTAGTGTCGTGACACTATGTACTAGTTCTTGAACTAGATGTGTAAGGAACCATGATCCCTTATTATATTCGTATTTCAGGATTATTAGACATTGCAAATTAACCCGGTCCTTAGGATGGGGTAAGCTCACCTATTCTGAACCAATATGGAAGGTAAATATTTTGTGGGCCTAGGTCCTCTTTTTCCAAAAACATAATTTTTCCAGTTCCATCAGATGGCAAATTAGGAGTAGATCAAATATGTACCCTTGGGTATATGTGTATCGTAATACAATTGGCCTTAACCAAGGTTTGAAGTTTGAGTCTATTCAAGACACCATTGTAATACAGGTTTATGTGCATGTACTGTTCCTACGTTCCAAGTATAGCAGAAAACAGTACCTAAAATCACGTTACGATCATTTAGCGCAAACCTGATAATGTACACCTGAACAAAACATCAAAACAAACCACTAATCATATATGTAAGTTAAAATTATTCGTCCATCAAACCATCTTCAGAAAACCAGTAGGTATTATCAATTAATTCTGTAAAACTTTATCAAATAAATATGTTCAATATTATTACTTACACCATTCCACATTTGTTCAGAGACCTACCCAACTATGGGCCTAAGCTCTTTAACTACCACTTTAACTAAACACATACATAAAGATCATATAAGTAATAATATAGACAATTAACGCATAATTAGTTAAGTACTGAAAAAAGCATTCACTATTATATTAATTCCCACCCTAAAACTTCGCAAACAAGAATTATATTGAAAAACAATTAATTCACTTTATCCCAAAACTATTTCGCACTAAATAAACCATACATAGGATAAATAAAATAATTAGCACACTTAAATAATTCACAGATAAAATCAAAACAATAATAATATAACCGTCCAACTAGCCAACCTTGGTCCCTTTTCATTAGCAATACAATCTAGGTATTGATTATGTATACGCGATTTATTCAAATAATCGAAATATCAAGATAAGACCTTTAGACACTGACGCTAGACTCCCGAGCGCTTCCCGCCGCGAAGGGATTTCAACTTCAACGCCGCCACTCTGTTACGTAACCCTGGACCTGCCGTCCATCTCTGTCTCTCTTAGGAACTAGAATTTACCCCTGCATCTCGCGTCTCGTTCTTTCATACTCGGATGTATTTATAAATAGAATTCACTCTAGTCAGCGGCTGAGCATCGCGCCGCGAGCCCGCGTCCCGTCCGCCATTTTGTGGACCGATGCTTGTACTCGTATAAATATTATTTTAACTTAAGAAAGATTCATTAAAATAGATTAAGGCTTGGTTATATACTAACTAACTTAACAAATATACGTACCGTGTGTGTGTGAGAGTGTTGTAGCTTATTGCTTTAAAATAATCCTTTCATTTACTAACACTATAATAACATTCTTAGTCTAACTGTGTGAACTACCGTGAAATACCTACTACATAGCTGTATTTAAGTATACTATTTATAAGTACAATGTGGAGAACAACTTCCGTCATGTATATTAAGGTGTGATATGGTAAATGGAAATATCTATAAGTTAAATAGTTCTGTGAAAATAAAACTGTTAATATTACCTAGCTTTGAGCTTAGGTATACTAACTCCGGAACTAGCAATAAATGGGAGGTAAGTTTAATGTAACCACTACACGTTTCACCATTATATGAGCTACAAATTAGGCATTTACCTACGTACAAATACCGTAATTATAAAAACACGATTATAGATAATAATATAAATAACATTGTGCAACTCACCAGGGTTTAAACAAATTACCTGAACACTATAGCATAATAGACACTCAGACAGAATTACTACACTGAATCTAGAATCTAAAATAGGTACTTAGGCTACCTAGGAACAAAGTAATGTAATGTTTACTCTTCAATCTCCAACTCAAAGTGATCCCGTCCTCCCGGCGACATTGCCTTATATACCCTAGTCTACCGACGCTAATCCCAGTTTGTGTTCGGCCCTTTTCACGCCTGCGCACTTACTATGGATGCTGCGAGCGTCGCATAACAGAAGCGTCTCTTAATCAGACATGCGCAATGGGTACTTAAAAGGCGCCAAACGCTAGCGCCAATTTACGCGTCGCGTCTTGTTTGACCTGCGCAGTAAGCTTTCTCGAGGGACGCTTCCTAGCGTCGCTCTGTTACTAACAGAAGATGGCCTTGGTTTCAATGTTTTGGCGCCAAGCCGTCGCGTCGCGTGGGTTTGACCGTTGATGATTTCCTTTGTGATTCGCGCCAATATCCTAAATTGAGTAATTATTATTACCTAAAACTAAATGAAACAAAAATAATAAAGTTTAATTAAGTAACGGACTTTTGTATCGTTACATTTGCCCCCCACATTTGAGCATAGAGGTAAGGAATGAATTGACTGACTCGGAGCTCAAATGTTAAAAATAAAAAAAAAAAACAAATAATGTAAAGGAAAGACAAAAATATTTAATTTAAACTAAATATTTAAGTCTCAGACTTAGTATTACAACATGCTGAAGGTATTCCAAAGTATTTACATATGCAGTTATTGTCATTTTCCCCCCAATGTTAATGTGGTGTGTGAAGTGACCAATAATTGAAAGAAAATTAATTATCTAGTTCGAATCATGAACTTTAAGTATTTTGTCCCATGAGTCAAATTGTTCTCGGCCATGAATTCCCATTCCAATAGAAGCGCCAGGTTGTGAGGCTGACGTACCCTATTAGTAAATCTCTCGCATCTTCATTTAGAGTCTATAGCCACATTGCCCGGCTGGCGACCCCACCATCTACATTGCCCAGACGTAATGAACCTACGAGAGCCCCTCATCAAAATGGAAAAGCCTTTCTATTCCAGGTAACCTCCAACAATTATATTATTCTCTCCCAGTGAACAAAATACAATTCATAATCCTCACCAAAAACCAACTTCTCCCCTTATTGGCGTATGTAGTACTCTATTTCCAAGCAAGAAAGTTAACAGCATTTATGAAATTAGAAAATATTCTAATTTCTAAAGATATACTAATTCATTAAACAATAATTATACGATTCTGATTCACAAGTCTCTATTTATCCCAGTGTTGAATCTTATTTGTGCTGGGCTTTTAATTATAATTCTCATAAAAGTTATATGATGTAAGAAACCCATTTTAAAGTTTCATGTATTGAGTTATTTTTATCAAACCTAAATCAAAAAGTACCCCTATGCCTTCCACTCGGTTTATCGTGTGGAATCCATCTGAGTAAACAACCACTATATGGAACGATACACAGGTCAATGCCAATGTTGATCAGATAAGCTTTCTTATACCAATCTGACAATGTCGGCTCGCACTTACCAGACGGCTCTAGAAGAACCGCGACCCGGAAGGATAGACAAGCATCCCCACATCGGGTGTGCCCCGGCCCCATGTTGGAAGAACTAAGACACAGAAGTGAACTTCGTTCTCACACCATTAGACAGCTTAATCAATACAATATACAATACAGATTTATCCATACGGATATAATCCATAAGTATATGCACCGATGGTTCCCGGATGGTTCCAGATAGACAATAAAAGAAATGCTGTGTCTGCTATTCTCACTTGTTCATAGAGAGTGTTCCGACGAATAGAGATTAGCTTCTTGTAAAGTATTGTGTCATCAAAAAGAACTTACCTATTAAAGGTATGATATTTAGCCTAGCACCAATGTTCCATTGATAACACATTATTGTATATTTCCCCCTTTTCAAATGACAATAACTGTTGTCATCATTCGCAAGACTCGCAATTATGAGGAAACTCATTTAAACTTAATCAAAGTTATTCATCGACTCATACTTTCATCCAATTATTCATCCATCATCTAATTTACATACCCATTAGTAATTTCATACTTCATCCTTCGTCCTTCCTCATACACTTTATCGCACAGTTTCGTTCAAAATTGCAAACCCTATAGGAATAATGACAATTGAAGAACTTTATCATACTATCTGTTAAATCAAAAGAAATTAACTTTTAATTGTGATAGCTATGATATATTAGTGAACGAAATACCCTTCAAGTAAATCCTTATATAACTACTAAAGTATACTACTGAATCTACTATGATTCGATCTTTACGCTTTAATGTTGTACGCCAAATATGTATACTACGCCAAATTTGCTTAGTTAGAAATCTGAAATAAGTAATCAAACTGAAATAAAAGTTACGCTAATTGCCAATCTATTTTTAGTTACGCCATATTTGCAACTGTAAGTCAAAAATAAAATATACGTCAAAGTGAAATACAAGATACGCCAACATTTGTAAGAAAGACTACGCAAAATGCTTATTTATTTTACGCAAATTATCATGTTGCAAGTCTCTACGCGTTAATGCCACCTTAATCTAAGTTATTCATAAAACACAGTTCTACTTACACGCATAAAATGAACTTATCTATGTATGTTTACCAAAAAATATTAAAATAGAAAAATAACAAAGCTTCGTCTGCCTGGTAGTCTCTTTGCAAGTCCACGCTCAGTTTCAAATCTGTGGAAATATTACTGGTTATGATATTTTACCCTACGACTACAGATACATGAATAAATAATATTAAAATTAGATGCTACGGAAAAGGCACATTCTAGAATTATATTACACAACCCTGTTTCAAGTCGCCTCCTGTTTCTTCTTGCCCCCCTGACATGACAAGTTTTATTTTGTTAGATTATACCGTATTTTTTATTGAAGAAGAATGATAATGACATACATACATACCTACAAATAGTGACAAGACTTTAATAAATGAAAGGTAAACTAAACAAGTCACTTCCAACCTACGGACGTCTTATTACTGAAATGATGATGATAATGATGATTAAATTAAACAGAACAACCCACGAGTTTATAGTACACTTGACATGCCCCCCCGCATGTTAGACTGAGTCACACCTACTAGATAACCTTCAAAATAATCAAATACACAATGCTAAATCTAAAACGGAACTATAGTTAATGAAATAAAATAATAGGAAATATATGTCCCGTCAATCGGCTAGGCGTTCTCAACTTCCTGTCATCTGTACAGCTCCAATAATATTATTCTTCAACATGTCTGCACCTTCCCGTAGAATCAATCTCTAAACTTCACTGAAACTTAGAAAGTTAGTAGCAAAAATTACATTATGATTTC